>JARBJD010000180.1:0-151513 GCA_033064195.1 Blattamonas nauphoetae
TGTGAATGCAAAATTGAGTGAAGCTAATCAAATAGGGAATGTTTCTCATGAAGTGCAATCACAAATACATCCAGACTTGAATTTCAATCGCAATAGTGTCAATGTCCTTAAGGGAAACAGAGGAAGTGGAAAGACCTTCAATGCTCTTCGAGGGGTTGCCAAGCTCCAAAATGTTCAAGTCAGAAACGAACTATTCCATCTGTTCGCCCTCGTCACTGATAAGAACATTGATCCGACATTCGATAAATTCAAACCAATACTGAACGTTCCATATGTGAAAGTCAAATACGATGAAGCACTTCCATTTCTGTTGGAACTCTCTGAATCGAGCTGCGTATGAAGAGATCATAGACAATCACTGGCAAGACAGAATCACTGATGAATGCAGAGAAGATCTCTTTGACTCACTGTACATTGATGACTTCCTGCGAAGAATCTCCAAACGAGTATCCTTCTTGATGACTGTCGTAGAATCTTAGGTGAGAGAAGAACATCCAAAATAGAATGACAATGATGGACTTGGTACTGGAGAATCGACAACCGAAATTCACATTCTTTCTGACGATGCATGAGCTCTTCAGTTTGTCAGCAGACATGAAGTCAAACATCGATTCAATGTGGATCTTTGGAGGATTTAACAAAGAACGAATCAGTCGAGTCTATCCTCAGTTGAACTCACCAATTGATATTCGACAATTCTGGAATGTCTATCAACGAAAACAAAAATGTGAAGCAATTATACTTCGATACAACACAGATGGAGTTGCACTGACTGAGATCAACAAAGAAGGTTTAAACCGAACTGTCCGTTAATTCTTGAATCAAATTCCCAATGGTCTCGTCAAGACTTCGAAGCCTCATGCTGAGAGTATCTGTCAACATCCGAATTGATTCTTCTATGTCTGATAATCTTTGATCAATCGAGAGTGAATTAGGAGGAGTGGAAGCGTCAACATATTGTTTCCTCAGTGCAATCTCACCTCTTATTTTTGTTATTCTGTATCCATCAATTTGGATCATCCTATTCAGTTTCTGTGTTGTGTACTCATTTAGTTCTTTTTTATTCTTCACCAAGTATCTCTGAAAGTCGTGGATGTTTGTGAACTCTTTCTGTTCTGGATCAAACGGTTCGAATATTTTCAGTGATGACATTTAAGAGAAATAACAATATCTGAAACATTCTTGAGACTACGCCAAATTAAAGTCAGCAATGAACTCTGGAGTTAAGTCGTCAAAAGAGTCTGCATGAAACTTCGTGTGTTGGATTGGAACGTAGACAACTTTTGACAGACAAGTGAGACCATTCAGGAGAGTAGCTACAACATTCCCGTGTTTGTATTCGATGAATTTCCCCACGAATTGAAACTGTCTACGCTTCTTCTGAAACTTAGCAACTGTCTTGTTCAAATCAAGGTGAATCAACAGAATGTTTCCTGGTTTGTATTTCCATAGCATCTGAGTTGTCTGCTGTCTTTGGATGGCCTTCAATTGTTCTTCACAACTGGAGATATACAGTGCTTCAATCTCTCTATTGTTTTGTGCGTGCTCTGGAGTGAACTTGTTCCAGTACGCTCGATGTGGAGTCATGTTGTAGTATTCCACCATCTGATTCATCAATGAATGATTTGCCATTTGTGTTGCATTGTCTTGGAATCCATCTCTGATTGTTCTGATCACTCTATCCACAATTCGATTGTGATTTGTGAAAGGTGAACTTGTGAAATATGTACTGACGTTCTGATCCTTGAAAAACTCTGATGCTTCTCCACTTGTCCATGCTGCTTCTCCATCACCTCGTATGTTGTTGACATGAACTCCACGATGATTAATCAGATCGTTGATTGCAGTCTTGACTTTACTCCATGATTTATCCAGAACAGGAATCACAACCAGGTATTTAGTGTTGATGTTAATTGCGAAGAGGTAAATCTGTAGAACTGTTTTCGACGTTGGTGATTGGATAAAGACAAGATCAATTTCCCATGATCCGAACTTGGGAGAAAAGTAAGGTCGATCACAATTCTGAGGAACCTTTCTGTCTGATGTTTTCTGTGGATCACCAGCAATTGCTTTGGACATGAACTGCATCTTCGACCTGAATGGATACACAATTTTTTCTGTTGTTTTAGGCATCATTGGTGGATCAATTCTCATTCTGTCACTTCCTTTTTCTCTCTTGATTTTCCTCGGATGTGCTACACTCCATCTGTGATCAAATTCCTCATACCAATCCTGAAATGATCTTCCTCCGAATGGGATTTGTTTTGTGTGAGTCAGAATGAAGTTAAGATCTTCGTTCGCAATCTTTCTGTTTATCGAGGCTCGAACGAATGTGTCTCTGTTCATTTTATTTGCATCCAGAATGTGTGATGTAATAAAGTGTTCCATCTGCTTTTGATTTTTCATTGTTGAGTTCTCAGCTTTGATCTGTTCATCTTCTGAATCGTTTCTCTGTTGATGATCAAACAATCCTTTCATTTGTGCCAACTTATTGAGCACTTGCTGTGTCGTCGGTTCATTCTGTCTGATCTCCCTCACTGGGTGGTTGAACACGGTTGGTGTGAAGAAGGGATTTCTCTCTATTGGATCCTGCATCTGTGAAATTGGTATAATGTCATCATCATCTTCATCATCATCATCATCATCATCATCCTCATCATCCTCTTCGAACTTCCTCTCCTTCATTGGATATTCATATTCAAACCCCATTGATTTCAAGTTTCTCTTCAGTCCAGGAATAATTAGATATTCAGGTGGTTCTATTGCTATTGGTCTTTGCACTGGAATGGGTATTGGTCTTGCCTCTGCAGGGCTTCGAACTCTTGGTGAGAGAATTGGTGTCACTTGTTGATTGTACTTTCGATGATATTCTTTATACATCTTGTATGCTTTTTCATATCTCCAATCACTAAAACGTTTTCCCAAGAATGCAATCAGAAACTGTGAGACTACTTTTGTTCCATCTGAAATAGTTAAATTAGGAGGTAATCCACCATTGAACCAATCCTCGAAATATGTTTCGTCGTTTGCTACATATTCTCCATGTGAATCATAGACGTCATATACTGGTAATGTGTTGGTTCTATTGAACTTGACATTGAATATTTTCTCTTTAGAGTGTTGTGTGCAATTCAGTAACCTATTCACTAATGCATTGATCTGTCGTGTATTCATTTATTCAAAAATAAAGTTTGTGTTTATTCAATAATATAATCAGTAGCTTTCAGTCCATGAAGGAATGGAGGACACGATTCATTTTCAAGGACGATTGCCTTCAGATGAATTCCACTGAGACTGAGTTTCTGTTGTTGTATTTTCGCTATCTCAAATCCATTGCTGTCATCGTCAGAGTGAACTCTTCTTGTTTGAAAGTTCAGTGTTGTAGTCACAGTTTTCTCTCCATTGAGGCACTTCACATAATCGTCACTTGTGATGTTTGTTTTCTTCAGAGACACGCCTTTGATTTTGCATTTCTCATCGAGAGAGTAACACTTGGGTGCAAGACAGATCATCTGTTCACCTTCCTTTTCAATTGCTAATCCCAACAGCTTCTTCTCATCATCAACTCCCTTTTCAGGATTGGGAAACCATTCATATTTGTGTGCATCATAGAATTCCTTGTCAGCAATAACATGTTCAAATTGTTGATGGATTCCAGCATTTGGATCTCCACTAATTGCCCAATATGCAGAGTCAGTGTCTCCCTCACAGAAGTGAATCTTATTCATGTCAAGACACTTGTACATGAAATTGTAGATGAAATTCAGATACCAGAACTTCGCATTGTCGAGTGTGAACACTGCTTCTTGCAGACATGTCTTGCATGATGCTTTCTCTCGGTCTTCAATCACGATGTAGTTGTCCTCATTGATCTCTCGAGTCGCTACAAATCCTTTCATCATTTGCTTCAAGTATGTTCTCTTCTCATTGCAGATTGTGATCGAGTTGTACTTCTCAGTGTTCATTCCATCGTATCCATAACTTCCATTCAAATTCGTCTTACAGAACTGTTCCTTTCCTTTGTTTCCAACCTTCCTTGCTTCTATTCGATCATTCATATATGAGGTCACAAATGGTTCAAATCCAGCATGTCTCGAAAAGACCATCACACTCTTTACGTCATCAATAATGAAGTGGCAATAGTCGATGAGGAACCACAGATAGTATGTCGAAAAGAACATATACTGATCGTGTGTGCTCAAGAGTTGAGTCAGCTTTCTTTGTTTGTCATCAGTCTTCAATCCATGCTTCTTCATCAGTGAATATGTCTTCTCTCCAATGTTCTCTTCTGTTGTATTGACCACTATGTTTCTGAAGATTGGTGGGAAGTTAATGAAATCATTTATGTACTTCTCGTCGATGTGTCCTTTCAGTTCTGCAACGAACAATGTCTTCTGATTCTTGTTCTCGATGATCTCCCGACATTCTTGATCTCCTGTTGCGGTGAATAAGCATCGTCCTGGCATGAACATTCTGTGTTTGGTGTACGGATTGTTCTTGTTCTTGATTGATGAGAAAGCACTTGGATAAAGTGAATTGAAGTCCACACCGCAGACATGAGTCATAATGTGTTCAGTATCTTCGGAGATAACTCTTCCGTCTTCATAAGTGAAGTGATTGATCGGTGTCACGTCTTTGATGTTCTGTCGACGTTGAACATTCGATAATCCACCAGTCACTGCGGCTCTCAGTTTATGGTAGGTCTGCTCATGTGTCAGAGTCATCGGTAGTGATTTCCAGATGCAATACTTCTTCAGTTGAATTCTCAATCTTGTGAGATGTTCATCTTTGTCTGACTTGTAGGTGTTGCAGTACTCACAGCAGATCTTCACGTTCTCTTTTGAATGTCCTTTCGAATTGTCGATTCGATCCAGTGTAGGTCGTACAGCTTGTGAGAAGTGACTCTTGCATATATAGCACACTCTCTTGCATTGTTGAACAAACCAGTCGTAGTCTGCTTCAGTGACATTGTTGGTAGTATTGCGATGAGTTTTCTGGTCTTGATAAATGTACGATGCAACCTTGTACTTCCAGTATTGTTTCGTGATTTTGATGGGACCAGATTCGTCACATTCGTTGTAGTCAGCATCAATATCAAAGTCCTTGTAGGCACACGCATACTTGATTGCTGAAGCATTGGCTGACAGTGAGAGGTTGTGCAACATGTCCACTTTGTATTGGAAGTTCAAATCAATGAGATTATCCAAAGGTGCAATCATGCATTCAACGTCTCTGATGTTGTAGAATTTCAGATACTCCCAACGGTTCTTGAATCCTTGTCTGTTCCAATCATCAAGGTACATTTGGTAATCTGGGTCGGACATTTCACTGTTGTTCAGACTCGAATAGAATTCATATTTAGAGAATGGTTCTTGTTTGCTCTGTACTGTGTCGTAGTCTGATGAGTCGAAGGATTCGTAAGCAAAGAATGATTTCTGAAGTGTAGTGTTTCCACCAAAAGCCTTTACTGCATTATCCAATGTCATTGGTCCAGTGTATGACATCATGTCTATGAATCGAAGCACCTGTTGTGATCTCTCATGTCTGATCAACACTTGTTTGTACTTTGTTGTGGATCCAAGAAAGCTCACCACTTTCCAATCCTTGTCAACGAGATCACGAAAGATGAGATTGATGTCAAATCTGGAACTGTTGAACCCGATCACACTGACTTCATTTTGTGAGGGTATTTCCGGGTCTTCGTAGTAGTTGTTCTCTCGAACTGTGTCTGCATCTTTGAAGAGTTCTCTGATCCATTGCTTCACGAAGTCTTTTCCATCTCGAAGATCAAAGTAGATTGACTTCACCCCTGATTTTGTTTTAATTGCTGATGCAACAGAGAGAGGTTTTAAATGTGAGATCAACTGAGTATTTTCATCAGAGAACAAGTTGTCAAGAATGAGATCTTCCATCGTTTCGAAATCGTATGTGATGTAGTACTGCGTTGGTTTGAACTCGTCTTGTCTCTTATGTGCCATCAGAAATTCATAAGTTCTATTGTTGAGGATATGTGGAACATATGGTCTTGGAGTTTTGTCCAGGGAGATCTTCTTCACATGTTTTCCATCAAGTTCTTTGCACTCTTTGAGATGCTTCTCGTAGTATGTCTTGAAGTGAGAATCCTTGACTTGGAATCCTCTTGACTGACAATAAGGACAGAGTTTGTATCCAGTGATTTTCTCAGGATCAACAATGAACATCACATGAACGAGAGTTGCAGTAAGTGGAATCATCAAGATGGGAAGAACTCTTGCATCGTCATTTTCGTTGACATACGATTGACTTAGGAAATACTTCTTCTTGTCTTCATCATATTCATAAATGTGAACTGTGATGTTGTGTCTAATCATTTCTTTCTCCAAATCACAAGCGATATCAAATCCAGGATAATTGCGCAAGTGTTCAGTCAGTTGATGTGGCTTCAGGTGGGTCAGATTCTTCGATTCTGCGAACAATCTTTTTGCTTCAACGTTTCTCATGTTGATTGAAATCTTCTTCCCTGGAACCTCAGGAAGTGTGAGGAACGACAATGATTGAAAGAAGCAGATGTTGAACTCAGAATCGATGTACCGAACGTTTCTCGTTTTGATGTGTTCAGTGAGAATGGCATTTGCTTTTCCTGCAACTGGGAATCGATAGACTGCAACCAGAATGGAGTGGAATGCTATGTACATTGTCTTCGTATCCATCAGTGTTCTCTCTTGAGATTCTTTGACAAGATTGATTGCATACTTCGAATACTCATTGATGTCTCCTGAACTTCTGATCACCGTTGGGAAACTCTTTGATGTGTTCTCCAATTCTGGTCTGAAGTCTTTGTAAGTTGTCTCATCTTTATCTTTCCTCTCAATAATCTTTCCAAAGTCAAGACTGATCTTGAAGGGATGATCCTTCTCTTTGTCGAACACTGCTTTGATGAATGTTGTGATTTCTTCAACGTTCTTCAGATGATTGTGGAAGTACAGTTGATATGGTTTTCCATTATCTTCAACCTTCTCGACTTCATTCTTTTTGAACTTCCTTCGTGCATCCATGAGGCAAGAATTGAATGCTGCTTTGTCACGTGGTTCAGCGAGTAATATGCATTCTTCAAATCCATCAAAGGTCTGCACTTCTCTCTTTTCCATTTGTTCATTTTTCTTTTGAATGATCAACAGATTCTTCATCCAATGATCCATCAGTTTCTCTTCAATTGATTTCAATTTCCACGTCATTCTGAACACTTGCTTCTTCAGTTCATCATTGTTCACTCTTGGATTTGCTCTCATGTTTTCAACAATCATTCGGTGAGCGAGTCGATCTTCTGACGCCATCTGTTGTCGAAGTTTAACTTGTTCAATAAAATCTGGAATGAGATTGAGATCGAGATTCTTTGTTGGATGTGGAAACTCGAGATCTGTGTGTTGAAGCATATTCAGAAGAAATGAACGATGATGTTGATAATTTTTGCTGTCTGGAATATACGTTCGACCATCACTAAATTGAAATTGTGCATTCGGAAAGAGATCTCGAATTTCTTGAATTCTTTCCTTGACTGGTTGTAGCAGTGCCATTTACTACAAATTAAAAAATCCGAAAATAAAAAAAGTTGAGCGTTTATTTCTGTTTTCTCTGATGGGGCTTTTTCGGTGCCTTTAACCAGGAATCAAGTCTAATTCTGAACACTTCACTTCCGCCAATCTCTCGATATGTGAATGGAACCAGAACTTTTGTGTACTCGCCTACGAGTTCACAATTGTATTTCTTCAGTTCATTCTCCACAAATGATTGAGTGTAGTGTCGACGTTTCGCTAGGTGAGGTCTGTTTCCTTGATTCCACAACTTTGGTTTTATTCTCCATTCAACTCCCTCATGAACATACGTCACCGGCACATTATTTCTGACATACTTAGAGACCAGCGTACAGTTCTCTTCTCTCATTGATTCAATTAATGCTTGTTCTGAACATACTCGACGTCTTTCCTTGTACATATCAGTTGGATTCATTTAATACAAATTAAAAAATTCCGAATTAGATTTTCTTTCGTTGTTTTCTCAGTTTTGGATTTGTCACTAGAAACGAGGATCAATGGGTTCGATCACTCATTTCTCAACAATGTGTATTACGTTCTGATTCCTCGCGTTTCAGATCCGTCGGCAGTTGGAGATCATGATCGTATGCTTCGTTTTTTACTGTTTCCGAACTTTTGCAGAGTTATTCGAGGTTTCAGGATCGGTCGTGGATCTCGGTACATTTACGTAAAAACGAGTATACCACTCTCCTTTTCTTCTTTTTTCAGCTCTTTTTCACTCGGTTTTGATAAAACTTTCACTTCATTTTCACTCGTTATGTTTTCATTTTTGGCCTCACTTCTGTCTTCATTTTCTCATTGATTATCCTTTTTAACCACTTCATTCATGTTTCTTTCTCTGAAACTTTTTCTCTGTAAGTTCACACTAATTCCCGTTTACTGAGTTTTCCGGACTTTTGCAGAGATCCGCCATTCAACGGCTCACTTCATATCTCGGTATTTTTCCGGAAAATCCAACATTTCACATATATTTTTGAATCATTTTTGTTGTTTTTAAGAGAGAAAAACCGGAACACAGACCTAATTTTCACTATTGGTGTCACATTTCACACCGTTTTCACGATCGTCATTTTCACTCTCAGTTTCAGACTTGCCCGTTTCATTGTTGGTTGTTTCGCTTTCTTTTACTCTGTTTTTGTGAAAAAAGTGATGAAAAGTTGACTAAAATGATGTGCTAGTGAAGTGAGAACGGCCCACAAAATGGAAGTGATATGAGCAAAATGAAGAGGAATGATGAACTAATTCGAGGTGAAATGGGGAGCAAAAGTGATGAAATGAAAGGGACTACAGTCGGTTTTGAAGTGACAAAAACGGTCAAAAGTTGAGAAGTGAAAACATGAAAAAGTGACTTTATGGGAGAACTATCCGACAAAATCTCCTCAAAATTTGAGCACACCTCACTCAGACCGTGAGAAAGAAGGATTTGTAGTGAAAATCGGATCAAAAAATCCATAGTGTCAAAATGTTGGTGCAAATGTGTCGTCACAAGTGGGTTAAGTATAGGCGCAGATCCGATTTTCGCTACGCGCAGATCCATTTTTTTGGATACGCGCAGATCCAAATGGATACGTGCAGATCTGAAAGGATCATCCATTGTTTCGGGTCACACCTTCCCAATTCATGTTTTTTTCGCTTGGACAGCTCACAATTCATTCATTCTCTCACATTCATTTTCACAAATCGGAATTCGTCACGTTGTCAAATGAGAATGCTGATCAAACCATCACACAGTATTCAGTCCATCGCTTCTATTCTCTATCATGACTCGATCTTCGGCAGGTTGATCTGTTCTTTTCGCCCAATGACCATATTTATCTATTTTCCACCACTTGGGTTGCCCTTCATCCAATTCAGTGTGTCTTCCTGATTGCCATCCTTGTCCTCATCTCAATGCATCTGTGTTTGTTTTCTGTTCGAGTTCACCCATATAGAGATCTCTTCGGAGTAGGACTTCTTCAGCAACACTCATCAATTGTCAGTTCAGACAGAACCACACCCAACACTGAAGAGCCATTTCAACTCTTGGAAACCGTCCAAAGAATCAACTGCACGATCTTTAGTCTCTCTCCTTCATTGGTTGCACTTTCGGTGGGTTTTATTGAGATTCCTTCAACACTGTCTCATCAACTCATCATGTTCCATCACTCTCTTCGTGTATTGTTATCTCACCCAAATCAGAACCTTCTCCCATAATTGTTGCCAAGACATCCGGATCTACTGATGGGTCCAAACCATGATCATGCAGACATTCCAAATATTTCGATCTCCTCGATCACATTTAAAACTGTCCACAATTCTCGTCAATCTCAAAACTTCCTTGAGAGGAAAGATCATACCATCAGTCTTTCCTCTCATTCATTCTCTGGCTGCCATTCAGAGAAGGACGGAACCATATTATTCCTCCAGGCATTTCATCCAGACGCCGCTTCAGTGATCACGAACAAGAGGATTTATTCCACAGAAATTCTGATCAGACAATATTAGTCAAAGCTGACAACTCTTTATATGTTCGAAAACAGTTACACCATCACCAATCTCCCTCTCC
This sequence comes from Blattamonas nauphoetae, assembly GCA_033064195.1. Taxonomy (NCBI): domain Eukaryota; phylum Preaxostyla; order Oxymonadida; genus Blattamonas; species Blattamonas nauphoetae. The sequence goes on from JARBJD010000180.1 coordinate 10,117, forward strand.
AAGACGACGAAGTTACGATCCACCCACCTCATCACTCAACCCCCCTGTCTCCTCTCAAAATAACCCAAATAACCGTTCAGCCCACCACTCCCCTCTTTTGGATCTTCATCATCCAACATAAGTCGCTCTATTGCCCACGTTGACATCTCCACTTTCGAAGCCACAAATCCTCTGCATCCCTTCTTCATCGTCACTATCACCGAGTATATGAATATCACCATGGAACACGACCAGAATTTTCGATATCTCCTCCACAAACACATCTTTAAATGGAAATCTCCGACCACCATTCCTTTAACGAACCACTCTGCGAACTTCATCAACTATTTTCACTCAATATGTTCTTCATAAAGCTTGTTAAGAGAAACTGAAGCAGTATTGAAGTTTTCAGAGACAATAACGAGGCCTAAATTCGAAAAGAACAAAAACGAAAACAGATCTGCGTGTATCCATTTGGATCTGCGCGTATCCGATTTTTCAGATCTGCGTGTAGCGAAAATCGGATCTGCGCCTATACTTAACCTCACAAGTGTGATCGAAAAACCGACCCTCCAGAGCGAACTATAGGTGGTGTAAAACCAGAATTCTCAAAAAAGGGTTGTTTTAGTACGATTGCGAAGTGGTTTGAAGGAAAATCGTGTAAAATGAAAATTGACAAAAAATTGTGAAAACGATCGTGTGTCGAGGATCGTCAGAACCGAATGACGCGAATACCTGTCCACTATCGATTTGACATGTTTTGAGACCATCAGAGGGCGAAAAGTGACGTGTTGGAGAAGAGCGAGACGTCACTTTCTCCTCCTTAAAAATTTTGTCATTTTCAAAATATGTTGTGGGGTCGGATCAAACTTTTTTTTCCAAAGTGCTTTTTTCCTAAAATTTCACCTATCAAAATCAATTTTGTAATTTTAGAACGTGTTTGAACACAATTTGAGACATAAAGGTGTTCATAGTGGCGAAATCCGAACATCGACTTTTTCGTCACTTTTTGGACCTAAGTTCGGTACACAGTTCGACGAATTCTCAACCGATTTTCATCGGGATTGTCTTGGTCGATGACCGACAGTGTCCCCGAGATTTTAGAAATTTTTTCAGAATTTTTCGAAATGGTTCTCACATTGGTTTCGACTGATTTGTGGTCAAAAAGGGAAAAACACCAAAAAAGCGCCAACATTTTTTCGAATGTTGTCAAAATTTGCTTCAAAATTGACACTTTTCACGAGGTCAAAATATTGGTCATATTTTAAGAATTTAGGCCAAATATTGATGTCATCAAAATGTCATAAATTCCTTTTAATACAAGATTCAAAATTGGTCAATCGGCGTTGACTTTTAGTTTTGATTTCAATGACAATTTCAGATTGGTTCCCAAATCGCTTCTACCACTACTCGGAGGCCGAGCATGAAGAGAGAGAACTGACAGTTACAGTTGAAATATAAATTCTGCAAGCCTGACTGACGTCGTGTTTGTTTAAAGTTCCACCATTTCATGCTTTATTTCTATCTTATCTTTTCCTACAAAAGACGGAGAGATACAGTTTTAACGAGAAGATGAGAAAAATTAACAACATGGGATGATCTTCCCCTCAATCTCCTACCATCGTGTCCAGCCACCTTTGCTTCGGACAACTTGCATCATTCTTTCATTCATACTTCCGATGGAGTTCCGAACCCCATCAAGCAGGTTGTAACGCCAAATTCTCCATATATTTTCTATTGGGTTGAGATCCGGGCTCTGTGGAGGCCAATCCATTGTTGCAACATCATTCATTTCCAACCATTCCGATATCACAGCTGCGGTGTGAACCGGGCTGTAATCCTGCATAAAAATCGACGGTCTGCGACAGCAATCCTTCAAGTTTCCAGATACGAAAACCATGCTTCCCATCCCGTTCCACCCGACGGATCCCCACACGTTCACTTTGGCACTGTGCTTCACGGTCTGTAAAACGCATTTTCTCTCATATTTTTCATCGTGTCTCCTCCACACATAGATTTTTCCACGTGGCTCCAGCATCCGCATCGTACATTCGTCAGTCCATAAAACACTTTTCCATCGTTCTCGCCCCCAACTCATATGATCCTCCGCGAATCGCAACCGCTTCTCCAAATTTATCTCCCTCAACATCGGTTTTCGGGCTGCAACGTGCTGATGAAGTCCTGCTTCCATTGCTCGATGGCCAATCGACGTCTCTGAGATTGATATCTTGAGTGTGCTTTGAATCTCCTTCTTTCTTTCTCTCATAGTATCAAATCGCTTTGACTCGATAATTTTAACGATCTCCGCATCCTGGCTAACTGTTGTCTTCCTCCTTCTTCCGCGAGCAGCTTTCGATCTCCGTTTGCTTCTTAATCTCGAAATCATTGAATGTATTGTTCCTTCAGGGAGGTGTAACTTTCTTGCGATGCTGGTTCGGGATTTTCCTAGCTTCCACAAAAATTCGATTTCGTTCCGTTTCTTTTCCCCGATCCTACGCCTTCGTTTCGACGTTTAAATTTACAAACTGCAAGAAAATTCAACAATCAGACTGTCAAGCGAGGGACCATTGGAATATCACGTCTACAAATCTTGAACATTGCACTCGCATTTCTCATTTTCAACTTCTCTCTGTGAATCTCACATTTCGAGCGATGTCAACACGTTTCACTTGTTTTACGCTGAAAGTATATGCCAGATTCCAACTTGTGAATTGAGACGAGTCCTCACCAACAAGATCAGATCCATCCCCCAAGTTTAGTTTTTGGACTCGCACGGAACATTGAGGCTGTTTTGTCTTTCAGCGTCCAAAATACACACGAATAACACTCCAAAGATCAGGAAACATCAGGTGTGGACTCTGTTCCCCTTTATTCCGACGTTGCAAGATTTATATTTCGACTGTATCTAGAATGTACGGACAGAAACTGGAGATGACAACACGACTCACCATTGGATCAATCATGAACTGTCTTCTTTTCCTGTGTAGTGCAAAACAAATTATGATAGCTCAAAGTCCAACTCAGGTCTAATACAAATCATCGTCATCAATCTCGATCACCATCTGTCGCCTCATCAGTGCGCGAGTCATTCTCTTTCGTCTCACTCTCCGATTCCTGAGCAAATCGGTATCATCGTCTTATTCATCTTGTCTCGTCACGCCATTGTCGAAGTCAACGTCCACTTCCGAGTCGTCGTCCCGTGTCATGACTTTCGAAACTGGCTATTGTTTATCCAATTGTTTCAGTACAACTTTCACATCGTCTTCGAATGCATTTGTCATCGAATCAGGAACAGTTGATGCCATCTTGGTTTCTTGTGAAGTATGTCGAGAGAGGAGTTTTGAATATATAGCGACTGCCGGCATAGTGTCAATCATTTAGAGGACAATCAATCAAATACTTTTGCTGCAATAGAGTTAAAGTGTCGGTCCGAAAATGCCTGTATCAGTTTTGCACCAAATCAAATGCATTTAATTCATATGGATCTCGATTAAAGATGCTCAAAAAAGATCTAATTGTATCAAAGACTTGTTTTGTCGAGAACAATTTCAATTTTTTTGATTTTCCGAAAAACCCAGTGTTTTTTCACAAGTTTATTAAATGTTCGTATCATAAAGAACGTTTCTGTGCAAAATTGAAAAATAAACATACACTCTCGAACAAAACAAGGGAAAAAACATTTACGTGATTGATCAGTTCAACCGTATTTCATCATTGGTTTATTTCGCACAATTGCGATACCTCGTTTGACAAAATGAAGAATAAGTTATTGATCGACAAAAGTGGGGAGAACCACGCCATCTCTCGATTCTAATGTTTGAAACCATTTCTTTTTGTTACCCAATCTCATCGCTCAAAAAAACTTTTCTTTGTTCTCGGCATTAATCCTCAGCCTTACCTGATCGTCAAACCTAACACAGCTCTTCAGATGTTGTGCGACCTGTTGGGATGTAAAAGATCAAGGCGAACTCTGCCACACACTGTGCAAGTTCATTCGCTTACTTCTTTGCCGAGCGTTTTTTGCACTTCAGAACGTAGTTCCCCCTTCCATCTATTGCATCCACGCTAGAACTCTCCAAAAGATTCGCATCCTGATCAATAAAGGACTGAACGAATCCCTTTTCGATGGACAATGCGACGTTGTTTCTCTTTGAGTCACTGGTTGTTGAGATATTGCCAAAACGATCATTTGACGACGAAAACTGTTTTCCTATCAGCTGTCCTTTTGGTCGACTGTGCGAACTGCTGTCTACAAATGTCTCCGTCCCACTTGGATTCTCTCTCCTTACGATATAAAGCATAGATGGACAACATTCCAACCATTTTGGACAACGAATCTTGTGACTTTTGAACCCATCTCTGACGAACCAGGACCATATGAGGGTATCACCAGTGATGATCTGGCTCACCTCAATTGGTTGCCTGAACAAGACGAAGTTGTGAAAGAAAATGGAATCACAAACAATCAACCCTCATTTACTCTTTCAGGCAAACTATTACCCCGTCCCTTCTTCAGGGACGAATGGGCATCGACAAATCAAAGGAGACAACGAACAAAGAAAAGCAATGAAAAGAAACCTGACAAACCTCCTCAAAATTTGAGCACACCTTACTCATACCGTGAGAAAGAAGGATTTGCAGTGAAAATCGGATCCAAAAATCCATAGTGTCAAAATGTTGGTGCAAGTGTGTCGTCAGAGGTGTGATCGAAGAACCAACAAAATGAAACTAAGGAAATGCGCTATACGTCTCGCGTTGACTTATGTTCGTTAAAATGATGCAAAAACGGAGTAAATGAAGTGAAAGTAGTGAAATGTGAAAATTCATGAAAAAGTGTCCGAATGTAGAGGTGTCAAAATCTGAAAGTGCCTCATAGATGTGTCATTAACCCGATTCTGTCAACAACCCGGAACATGGGGTTGAAACAAACCATATTGGTCAAACTAAGAAAAAAATAAAATTTTAAAATTTTCTCTCTTGGCGAATCGGAGAAAACCTCAAAAAACCTCGTTTAAGGCCCTTTTGGTAGTGTGTCCAAATCATATCTCCACAACCTGTGGACCAATTTTGATGAAATTTTCCACAGAAACGTTTTTTTCGAGAAAAGAATTTTTTGCAAAAATTTTGAAAAAAAAATGTTGGGTATTTGGAAAGTTGCGAAAAAACGTTATTTTTCTCGACAAAAAATTTTTTGGGAAAAAAATTTTTCTTTTTTTTGTGAGTCTTTTTTCGATATATTTACGATAAAAACGCTTTTTATTTGGTTTAAAACGGATATCTGGTTGTGGAGATCTGAGCTGAAAAAGTTTGAAAAATGTGTGTGTTCCTGCTGTATACAGTGTTTTGAGGTTTTCTCCGATTCGCCTCGATAGAAAATTCTCAAATTTTATTTTTTTCTTAGTTTGACCAAAACGGTTCATTTCAACCCCAGGTTCCGGGTTGTTGACACGGACCGGGTTAATGACATATCTATCATAGTGGCGTCACCAATACGTTCCATGTCATCAATTCGTGCTTTTTTCTGGAATTATCACTTTTGGTCAAACAAAGAAAAAAATAAAATTTTAGAATTTTCCTCCCACTGGATCCCGAGAAAACCTCAAAACACGGTATACAACGAAACGCCACACATTTTCCAAACTTTTCACGATCATTTTTCCATATCCAGTCGTCCGTTTGAGACCGAAGAAAAAGCATTTTTTTTCGTAAAGATATCGATAAAAGACACTCAAAAAAATAAAATGTTTTTTTCCCATGAAATTTTTCTGGGCGAAAAACAGCCTTTTTTCATATCTTCCCAGATACCCATACTTTTTTTTCCAATTTTTTTTCAAAATTTTCATTTCACCAAAAAAACGTTTCTGTGGAAAATTTCATCAAAATCGGTTCACGGGTTGAGAAGTTATGACGAGAACACATGAAAAAAGTGGTTGAAAAGAGCTATTGTGAGGTTTTCTCGGGATCCAGTGGGAGGAAAATACTAAAATTTTATTTTTTTCTTAGTTTGACCAAAAGTGATAATTCCAGAAAAAAGCACGAATTGTTGACATGGAACGTATTGGTGACGCCACTATCATATCGCCCGAAATGAAAATACACAAATTTTTTTGAAACTTTTTGGGGTCATTTCTCCACGACCAGACGTCAGTTTTGGACCAAGGAAAAAGCGTTTTTATCGAATATATATCGATCAAAGACACTCAAAAAAAATCAGTGAAATTTGTCTGGGCGAAAAATAACGTTTTTTTACATCTTCCCAGATACCCACGTTTTTTTTGAAATTTTTTTCAAAAAAATCATGTCACCAAAAGGAACGATTCTACAAAAAATTTCATCAAAATTGGTTCACAGGTTGTGCAGATATTCCCGAAACACTTTTGTTTATTGGGCAAAACGGGGTATTTTGAGGTTTTCTCGGAATTGAGTCGAGATATTATACTAAAATTTTAGTTTTTTCTTTGTTGGTCCTGTATAGTCCCACACCGAGAAGAGCGTGAATCATAACTTTTCGTACTTCATTGATTTAATGCTCCATCTCTTTTTTAGTCTTCCATGAAAACCCAACTTTTTTGGAAATCAATGGGTGAAACGGTAAAAAAAATAACAAAAGTGGAGTTTCACGGGTTTTTCTTGAAATAAATACTTCGAAGAACCAAACTGAACAAGAAGTGAAACAACGTCCATTCCTGATCAAAAGTTCGGGATCGGAAAATCGGAAAACCAACCGTCACAAAGGAAGTCAATAAAAATTGAATTAAATCGAGATTCATACTGTTTCGAACGTCATTCGTGATCTGTGACATGAATAAAGGTGAGAACTAAGAGAGTGAAAAAAAGAATCCATCCGTACAATCATATTCTATCGCGATTTGTGTCATTTCATGAACCAAAATCAAAGTACATCCCGAGAAAACTAATGCGTGGTCAGCATGTGGGGCACGTCATGAATAAAAATTTTACATTGAATGTGAAGAAAAATAGAAAAGAAGAGTGCAAACGACAGTGTTTTTTGGTTTCAGTTCGTCGTTTCTCGATCTGAAAAGATCACAGGAAATCAATCATCCGTATCAATGGTTCGATCATCATTTCCTACTAATAAAGTTTCGTTTCACTTCAGCACATATTCACCATTCATTGTCACATTGTTTTTCAAAAAGTATTCTCTGAAATGGGCAATTGACCTGAGCAGATCATCGTTTTCGATGCACGAGTGATGATCGACGATCGTTCGATGAAATACGAAGGTACAACACTTAGTTTTATTTTCGTATCGTTCCTCTTTTTCTTTTATCAATTCACTACTCTTCGATTTGTTCTCTCAACTTTTTATTAAAAACTCTCGTATTCCAGCAATGAGTCACTTTCTTTGTTTTTGTTGTTCTGGTTCACCACCTCACCTTATTATCTCATTTCACCATTTTTTGCTTTAAATTACGATGTTTTATCAATGCAAAATTAAACATTGAACGAAAAAAGATTGATCGTCAAGATCAAAGTGAACATTTGGATCGGGTCCACCAGTAGGTTTTCTCACTTCAAATAGCACTTCACTTCACCATTTTGATCATATTATTTACATTTTTGCTCAAGACGTGCAAAAAACTAAGTAATATACCAACAAAACTCAATCTAAAATGATCACTCAGATCGGGAACGTCCCTTCACTATATCGTTTCTAACATCATTTCTCTTTCACAAAGTGAAGTGATGGATCAACAAAACAGGAACAACAAAATGTGATCAGATCTGGCACGTGATTTGGTTTTACAACTTCATTTTCACTTCAATCACATTTTATGACTCTTTTTATGTGAAATTTGGTTTATCCCGTTCATAAATCTTGATAGATTCGCACCATTCTCACTTCTTCCATTTCACCATTCACTAACATACTTGCCCACTTCATTATTGCTTGTTTCGATCACTTTTGAACAAAGTAAGCGAAGAAGTTGATGAAACGTGAAACATTTGAAGTGCTGAGGTAGGTGAGATGACTGAAAAAATGCTCGTGAGATGAGGAAAGTGAGAAGGAATGATGGAGTAATTGAATGTGAAATGGTTGAAAAATGAATCGACTTTTCTCCAAAATTAGTTCATGACATGATCGACCAGTATTTTCGAGATCTTTGATTTATAGTGCCCGGAGAAACCCGGATAAAATTCTTAGATTTTATTTGTTTTCTTAATAAGACCAAAAGTGATTATTCCTGAAAAAGGGCCTCATTGGTGACACAACTATTAATAAAAGGACAGGAATCAAACGTCAATAATGCGGTTCAGATGAGCGAAATCTGACCATCGACTTGTTATTTTCTTTTTTGACCAAAGTTCGACACAGAGCTCCACAAATTCTCCACAGATTGTCATCGGGTTTATTGTGATCGATGACTCACATCAACTCCAACATTAGAGCGTTTTTTCATCATTTTTCGAAATGGTTCTCAAGTTGGATTCACTTCACGTTTTGGATTTCAACAACTATTTCAGTTTGGTTCCCAATTCATCTTCTATACTTCTGTCTCAGACTCATATGAAGTCACAATTGATTATGAGAATGGGTGATTGGGAGAATTTATGTGTCCTTTACACCTTATTTCTTTTTTAGAAGTCTAAAAATGGGTTCAAGAATGGATCTGGACAACCATAGTCGAGTATTCTTTTCAGCACAACCATATTCATTTTTGAAAGAATTGGATTAATTGCAGAACGATTCTCGCTGTACATCCATATTGTCGGTTACTCGAAAAAGAAGAATCTCCTCGGAACAACAACGAATTCTGTCAGTAATCAGCCACAGTCTCGATACGAGGGTGATTCTTAAGTAAAAACTGTCTGCTTCGCTTCCTCGTTGAGATACGGTCCGAGTTGTCGATAGAATCAACCAATTTCTTCTTCCGCTCTACTCATCATGCCACCCAACGGGTCTTCCTTTCTCTCTCTCATGTCGAGAGAATGCTGAATCTGTCTTACTATCAAAATTACTGACAAACTGTTGTGAGGAAGAAAGGTTGACAGTTTAACATGAACTGTGTTGAAACCCAATTCAGATGTTTGAAGACAGATATTGAGAGAATCTGCATTAATGAGACAAGAAAGAGTGTTTGAGATGTCCACAAGACTTGTTGAAGAGAGGAGCAGATGAAAAAAGTTGTTGATTTTGAAGACAACTCGGACAGTCTCTCAACGAGGAAGCGAAGCATACAGTTTTTACTTAAGCAACACCCTCATGTCATCTCAACTTCTCTTCGAGAGAGAGGAGATGTGTTCTGGCCTCCGCGTTAAAGTCGACATCAAAAAACAGATCGAACGTACAGTAGGAAGAACAAAACTGTAAGAACGACAGAAGCATTGTTTTTGAAGACAAAAACCATTTCACGATTTGGATCAATCGTTCCTTTTCTTAAAAGAAACGCAGAGAATCAATCTTGATGACGTGAGAAGATAAAGTCAGATCATGGGATGATCCTCTTCTCTTCTTCCTCACAGTGCGTATAGTCTATTTTCTTTGTCACTTTCCTAATATTTTTCGTATTTCACAGTGGATCTCATCCATGTATTCACAAGATCTTGACATCAAGTTTGCATTTTTCACCAGTATACTCTGGCTTCGCATCGTCTTCGAAATGTGAGAACTGCATGAAAAGACAGTCCTCAAACGTTTGAGCGTGTGGTTGTCTTGATTGAAAGAAGCTGAAGGTTGGTCTCATCACTCACATTTTGAACTCCTCTCATTTCACCATTTATCAATCCATTTCAAGAATTCTTTCACTTCCATCTGCTTGTACCCCGAAAGTGTCAGTGATAATACCAATATACAAATGAATGGAGTTTCCACGTTCGAGATCTGTTGAGAACAGGCATGGTATGAACATTCTTTCTCTCATATTGGTTTCTTACAGTTTTGTTCTTCCGACTGTATTTCATTGTTGTGAAATGTTTCGAAAAAAACGGAAAAAGTTGTCTGTCCATAAATGCTGTGAGTCAATGACGAAAACTTTTGTCAGTGACTGTTGGGTGGTTGGCCTTGTAGTGATCAACCCCACTTCTATTCCTGTTCTCGGGGTTCGATCCCCGCTGAGCACAACATTTTTGGCACATTTTTATCTTTACAAAGCAAGAATGCGGCAAAATAATTCACAAAATCTCTCAAAACGGAGAATTAAAACTTGAATCCGAGACATAAAACAAGAATTCCCATCACCTGGATCAAACTTATCGAGGCTCTGTAGCTCCCATTTGCATCTTTCACCTTCCTATCTCTACGAGGATCTCGCCCTGTCTTTGTCAATTCTGCCGTTTTATCAGTGTAGGTAGCCTCTGGAATCGACGGGATGCTTGGGACTGAGGGGAGATCGTTATGGACAGCTGCAAGAAATGTAAAGGCTGAGTCAGTGTGACTAGTTGCCTCATATTGCTCTAAAAATGTTGTGAACATTTTCTCCTCCTCCTGGAATGGAGTGAGGAGAGAATTATGACTGGTTGTGTTGAGCTCAGTTCCAACGGATAGAACTTTCTGAAGATATGATGAAACAACATTAACGAGATTTGAGGCAATAGGGAATATCAGTTTGTTGACGTCATAGCAGAGGAGGGTTAGAGATGGATTGACTAGAAGAGATTGAGGTTGTGATGGATTCGAAAAGATTTGCGAAAGGAATGAGAAGATATGAAGGGATACGATGCTATATGTATGAAAAAACTGCAAACCTTTCACAACAGCATCCTCTTTCTTCCCATCGATCATCAGATTTTCGATGTTGAATTTCACTTCAGTCTTGGAGTCCGACCACGGCAATTTGATAAAGAATAGGCCAGCAGCATCGGATAAATGTTTGGCCCAGCACTCCTCAAACAGCACGTCCTGCACAACCCCATTTTTGGACACAACAAACGCTCCTCCAAAACCTGCGCCTGTCGCGTTGCAGTTCCTGAATCGAACGTTGATCAAATCGATTTTCTCCGAGTTCACGCAGAGCCCACCCACAACAAACGAAGAGCAGTTGATGAAGGTTGTCTGGGAATCGATAATTGTGTCCGCACTGAACAGGTTCTGAATGTACAGTCCCCCAACGGCTGCGGTGGCGTGACATGACTCAAAACGGCTTTGGTGAATCTCAATATCTTCCGATCGGCCCCAAAGAAACCCTCCTCCAGCGATTCCGATCGTGTGACAGTTCTCGACGAGTAGCTTGTCAAGAGTGTGTTTTCCGGCAACAACAAAGAAGCCACCTGCACCGACCGTTGTTGAACAGTCTATAATCTTGCTTGACTCGATGCGAAACACAGAAGACGATAGTAAGAACGGGATAACCGCAATGGCTCCTCCGCACGACGGAGTATAACATTCACGGAAGATGCATTCCTTGACTGTTGTTTGGAGCGACATGCTATACAACGCTGCCCCGGGAAGGACTTTAGCTGTGCATCGTTCGAAAACGCAGTTTGTTAGGACTGCATTCTCACCAAAACACATCTCACCCTCAGTTCGGATATCTTCTTCATTGGAGGGGGTGAGGAAGGCGTCTGAGATGTGAGTGGAGTGGAGGCGGAAGGTGGTTGCTCCGAAGAGGCCACGGACGACAGAGCCGTAAATTCCATCAGTGACATTGCGGAATGACGAAGAGTAAATCTCTTCATTTGATGTGTTTGTTTCACAAACGAATTCCCCGCGTTCGTTTCGTGCTATATTTGAAAAGTGGGAGTTTTTGACTAAGACATTGGAAATCGATGATCCAAGGAGTGTTTGAGACGGGAGAATGTTTAGAGATGTGATATTACTATTGAGGAGGTGGATGAAATCAGAGGATGTCTGGCCAACGACGAGGGAGAAGACAGGAGTTTTTGATACGATTGTTATCTGGTCAAGAACAACTCCACTTGAAGAAACATAGAAGGGTGAAGTTGCATGTGTTAAAGTTAGTTCGCTGTTCCGAACGAGAAGCTGAGAACGATCATGGAGAGTCGCGATCCTGGATTCAGTTGGATTGAAATTGTATGTTGTGAAAGAGGCCGTTGTGTTCCACAAAACAAGAAGAGAATCAACACCTAATGATTCAGTAGTGATAACTGCAGGGATTGGGGTGGAAAAATTGGCCGTCTGGTCTGAGAAGCATTCTGTTGAGTCCAAGAGTATCACCTTGGATAAGGATTTAGTCCGATCACTATGCAGTGAATCGGGCTGGATTGGGTCAACATAAAAGACAGAAGTCGAGAAAATGAAAGGAATAGCGATAAGTATCAACATCAGTGATTGCGATGTCTGTGACACCATAATTTGGATGCTTATGGACAGATTCCTCTCAAAATTGACTAAAACAATGTAAAAAGATAGGAATAATGGAGTTATTTGGACAGAAAAATGTAAAAAATCTTAGAAAGGATGAACATTTCGTATTTCTTTCGAGTTGTGTGTAGAGTGCACAAAGAAAAGCTATAAATCAGGATAGGATGCGAGAGATTTATCACGACACAATATACAAGTGCGAGCATCTTATTCATGGTGTGAGGTCCGCATGAATGTGACAGATGTAGTCGCATAGAATACAGGATTTACGGAAATAAAGATGACAGACAAGATGAAAAGCCCGTAAGAACTGGCGAACAATTATTCCCTTCACGACAGATCCCCGGGCTTGGTAAGATTGGCTTGGTTGGGTTTGTGCAGATGAACAGGGGAGGAGTGGTGGAGAGTTGAGGTGTTAGGGTTTCATTTGTAAAATATGATAAATCAGGAGTAATTTCGTTCAGTTCATATCGGTCATTCTGTAAGTATGGGTCTTCAACAAAGAACAATGATGAATGGCTTCTTGAATGGATTGCAGATGGACACTGTGTGGATGTGGGTAAAGACGGAAAATCTAAGGAGTTAATAATCCGTTTAGGAATCGGCTTCAGAATGAAAGACGTTATTTGTGCATCGTGTCTCCCGGATGTGATGGTTGTTTCATTCGGATTCAACTCCGAAATAATGTTGGCTGATGTGGGATTAGTATCGGGATCCGGAAGACAAATTGACATCTATGCCGATCCGCTGTGTATAGAAAATGATAGTGAGAGATTGAACAGAACACTAGCTAAACTATTCTATGAGGGGTTGATCAGTTCCAATTTTCAGAATTGGCTTTTTGTTTCGGCTAAAATAAGGAGAAAGGGATGAATCTAACTTCTGGAATATCCAATTTGGATGATTTCACGATCTCATCAGCCGTGAAACGTCCTTTCAACCTTTTCGAACAACTTCTCGCCTCATCTTCCCACCAAAACGAACAATATCCTCAAAAATATCAACGATCACGCAATGATTTTCAGTGGAGTATGGTTTTCTTACCATCTTCGATATTGTTTCTCTCGTTAGGGTACATAAATTCTTTATCCAATGATGAACGAAATGACTACCTTCTTGATTTAGGTGCCGCCTTGTCTCAACGTGACTGCAGAGTTCTCTCTTTTCATTCAATATTCTCCCCTTTCAATGCTTCTTTCTTCTCCAGGACATCAATCAAGGATCGCTCAAGGAAATCGGTCTGTTTCTCTGTTGTTGATTGTTTCAGTGTCATCTGATGAAGACTTGATCACTCTCTTCCACACGTCGGGACTCTCTAAATCGATTCTCAAACAGATCCGGTACAATAAGGTCCACCTTTCTCGAATCGTCGAACTAGCCCGCCTTTCCGAAATCTGTCCTCTAATCTCGATTCCATCTCTTACAGAAGATCTTCCATCCCTTTTCTGCAATTTTCTGCGCCATCCTCAACCATATCTGATCATCGACCACCCAAGAGATCGAGTGTCCTCGTTTCCGTCATTTATGGCGATTCTCTGCAATGAAATGATGGCATGTGCGATCCTTGGTGTTGGTAATGCTGTTTATGAAACTGTAATCACAAATTTTCCCGCATTTTCGGAATCCATTTCTCGTCGACTAAACCCAAGTTCCTCGCTTGGCTATGATTTGGGTATCTTACAAAGAATCATCGAAATCTCACAAAATGAAACTGTTTGGATGTTCATTATTTTCCAATCCCTTCAGAATCCAGTGAAGAGGATCGCATCATTCATCGGTTTCTTAAACAATCCGACGATGTCTGAAGGAAACTATGATGGAAACCATCCCATGAATCATTTGTCTCTATGCCTCCACCACACGGCCTCATTTCTGAATGGTGTGTCATTTCAGCATCCTCACTCTTTCATCTCTTCTTCAGCCCATCCCGACCTCATCGACTCGTTTCTCGAAACAGTCGACATTTCCTCTTCTCCCTCCGACACTCCCTTCCGTCACGACCGAGACCTCAATCTCATCTCCATACTCAGCCAGTCTTCCTCTCCTCTCTTCACCAAACTCAGTGAACCTCTCCTCCACCCAAGAATCCGTCTTAACACCCTCCTCTCCCCTCGCTCGTTCACTGACCCTGCCAGCTCCTTCTTCCGCATATCTAGCACGAACCCTGCCTTCTTCCGTCGCATTCTCGAGAGTCAAGCTAAACACATTTTGGATATCGCCATTTATACAGCAGTGTGGATTTCACGAGTGACGACTGACTCGCCGTATGAGCCGCACTGTCTGGACTTTGGGCAAGGAACACATAATTTCAGTGTGCTGCTCAAAGCGTTGGCCGAAGCGAAGATGGATCTGACTCAGAATAGCGAAAACTTCAACTCGGTCCCATCGACTCTTCTCACTCTCCTCGTTCTCTTCTCTGCGAGCACGAACGACGATCTGTCGACTGCTGCTGTGTCTGTCTTCTCAAACCAGTTTGGCCTGACCACACCACACACAGAGGCCCTCCTCTTCGCCACTCCACCAACATTCCCTATCAGCGACACATTCACTCTTCGCCATTCGCATAAACGTGAAGATTCGGATCACGAGCAAATCGCTTCTCAATCGGTTTGTGCCGAAGCAGGTCGTTGTGTTCTGTTGAAGTCTCTTTTTGATGACTCATATATCGACGATGGCATCAAATTCGCTCGAATGCTTGGAATTCCATTCGCTGAATGTCTTGTGAACGCCCTTCACTCGACAACAACACTCCCACACTCCTTCCCCTTCTTCTCTCCCGAGCTGTGCGGATTGTCGCAACAACCAAGTGTGTGGAACGACAGCAGCAGACCATCTGCACTCACTGCACTGACAACGCTAGCAGACATCGAAATCAGCCTCGCCTTCCACAATTCGTATTGGGGATTGGAAATGAGTCCAACAGACGAGGAGAGAAGACACACCAACTTCGTCCATCTCTTCCCTTTTCTTGGACCAGATTCCCAAACCCAGTTTCTGTCGTCGTTCCACACTTTCTATGAATTAAAGAATCAGAAGATCCACCATTCTTTGGATGGAGTGGTGGAATACTTGATGAAGATGGCGACAGTGAATACCTACAGCACTCCCATCGCTCTCCTCAAGGAAATGAGAAAAGTGGCTGAGTTCCACTCACGCTTCGATCCAGTGACACACTCCTTGGGACCTCCACTCACTCATCCATCGCCATTGGAGTTGTCGATCGGTGAGAGGCTGAGAACAGCTGAGGGCGAGGAGAGATGGAGACTCCTGACACAGCTGGCTGTTGTTTCAAGCAAAATTCCAGACATCGCGAAAGAGCTGATGAGAACAGAGAACGACGCACAAGCATTCTTCATCTTGTCTGCTCATAAAATCCGCTCCACTAACCCATTCAACTATCTTCTCGATGAGAATCCAGATCCATTCGACCGCGTTGTCGAGTTGGCTGGTCACATCAACA
Organism: Blattamonas nauphoetae; assembly: GCA_033064195.1. NCBI lineage: Eukaryota > Preaxostyla > Oxymonadida > Blattamonas > Blattamonas nauphoetae. The sequence continues at coordinate 25,839 of JARBJD010000180.1, forward strand.
ACCTTCCGCTGGTCGCAGCTGCCCTCCTTCACATTGCAGACACTGTCGAACTTCTCAACATTCCATTTGTCGTCAACAGGTTGATCAAGCTCGAACCAAAACAAGAACTGTGTGATCTTGTCTTGAGCACTCTTCGAACGATTGCTCCTCTTCGTCGGGAGGGAGTGGAGGAGGGATGTGCTGTGGAGAAGGACGAAGTGACGTCGCAGATTGTCGATTCGTGTTTGAAAGTGTTGCGATTTCTGATGAAATGCCAAACATTCGATCCAACGCCAGTCATCGACCCTCTGGTGTCGATGACTGTGACAGCAGATCTCTCTCTTCTTCACTCAATCCTGATCGTTCTGCAGGAGATCGAAGCGAGAACACGAAACACCCCAACGCCTTTCTCGATCTGCAGAGTCACTGCTCCTTTCAGATGCATCCACCAATCGTCCGTCACCCAACAACCACTCCCATCCATCGTCTCCTCCATCAGTCTCTCTGCCAGTCTCGACTCACAACAGCCTCTCACTCAACTTCTTCCAGGACTGAATGAGAATCTGATTTCTGACATCGCAAAGACAACAACCGAGATTGTCTGTCTGATTTTGGAGGAGAGAAGAACGACACACTCACGAACTCTGACATACGATGATCCATTTGGAGTCAGTCTTGCTCAGAAAGAGATACACACAACACCACAACAGCTCTTCCTCACTCTCCACAACATGATCCTTCCAGACAACCCAACATCGATTGCTACTTCCACACTCCTTCCCCTAGCTCCTTTCCTCACTCGAATTCTCACGATTGTAGTGCCTTCTTCGCCAGACAGAGTTGAGATTCGTTCCGAGCAGGACGAACAATCACAACTCTTGAACTCGTTGCTTTCTCTGTCAGTTATGCTCCGGGTGTGGAGAAACCTGTGAACGCCCATTTGTTGAGAGATTGTTCTGAAGATATATCGCTGGCGACAATATATGCTGGGCATTGGCCTGCGAGGAAGTCACTGATCCCAGAACCCTGAAGGACCTTTAGGGTTGAATTATCCCTTCTTCGTAGTTCTGTGAGTTTTCCTTGGTGGTGTTCTGTCGGTTTCAGTTTCCTCTTCACCTTCTTCGCTCGATGACTCTGATTCATCATCGTTCGTTGATGCCGTTGGACCATTGCCAAGTTGTAGTTCTATCTTGATGGTGTCGTTTCGATCGACTGACTGATCTGCCATCATCGCAAAGCAATCTTTGAATTCTTGACTGTTCGGAGTCCACCTATGCTCGACTTTGGGACACTCTTCGATAAGCGCATCCAATCGAGAATGTGTATTGAACAAGAGGTCAGCGACCGACACAACTCCGAAGTGGTAAGGAGGCATCACAACATACTTCTGTCTTGTTCGGGGTTTCTTATTCTTTGCGTTCTTTTTGGAGTATTCAGTAACTTCTTGTTGGAGATATAGTTTGACCTGGTCTGGTGCGACAATCCAGTTGAAGAATACATCCACAGAGGGTGTAAGGATCAGCGGGTTCCCTTTCATTGTCTTCGATTCGGCTGCATCCTCGGGATTGGGTTCTGGCAGAATTATCGCATGTTGATTCTCAAGTTGTTTCTTCAGTATTTCGACCAGTCTATAGTTATTGTCTTTTTGCCCACAATTCAGGGTATTTTGGAACGTGAACAGCAAAATTCTTCCTTTATCATGAAAGAAGATGAATGAATCGATTCCCGTCCATGATTCTCCGTTTGTTTTCGTCAGTGGATCATATCGTGTTTCATAATAGAGAACATTGCTGAGCAAGGCTTGAGCTGGATCGAATGGAGAGGTTGACAAGTGATCACGCTGAGGTAATTGAAATGACAGCAATGGACGATGATCAATCACAGGGAACGTGCAATTCAAAGCACAGAAACGTGTTGGTGTGGAAGGGAAGATTGTGAACCGTGAATGAGACCGAATCAATTCCTGGTTCACGTCGTGTTCCAAATAGTCATGGATTGTCCTGATGAAGCCTTTTGTTTTGATTCTCGTTATCACTGCAAGCAAGCGAGACGCAAATTCACTCACAGGTTCGTACGAATAGTGGGAGGCTGCCAGTGAACTGAGCACGAGACTCGCTTCTGGTTCCGTGAGTGCGATCTCGTCCCATCCAAATACTTTGCTCATTTCTCGGATGTTTGTGTTCAATTCAGGGCCGAGTGCACGGGGATTGAGTCCAAACACTTCAATCACATTCAAGCAGACAAACAAGTTGTTTGGGGGTAAATATTCGCCTTCTGTCAGTCTTTCTTCAGTCGATGGTTGTGCTTGGTGTCTCCTGATTGCTGGATCATCTGCTTCTTCCACGAGATGGCCATGTGCTCCGAGCAGCCTGATCAGAAAGGGATGGAGCTTGGCAACGAGGCTGGCGTCAACTCTTCGCATCCAAAACATCTCATCGGTCATCCCGAGACTCCGCATCATCGAATAAAACTCCTTCTTTTCCCAAAACGGATATTTGGTTGCGTATGAATAGATTGCTTTGTTCCTGTTTTCCATATGTTTCTCGTATTGTGTAGGCGAAGCTGCATATACAGTGAAGTAACTGTCCATTGTTTCGTTTGTGAACGGATCCACAGAGTCCACAATTCGAATCACGGGGAAGCCTTTTGTGTACCATGTTTCTCCAAGCGATGAGCTATGGCATCGAACTCTGACTGGGTTGGAAAGGTCCGAATGATCAATAAGAATGGTGATCACTGGCTGATTTGGGAGAATATACAGAATCGCCTGAAATACATGGAGATTTTGAAAAATGCATACCACTTTATCCAACCGCTGCATCAGACAATAAATGAGATATATCAACATTTGTGACTTTCCTGTTCCTGGCTGCCCACTCACATACACTGCCTGAAGCATTTTTCCTGTCGGGACATCTTCACGGAGATCTTCTTCAAATGGCAAGCGATACGCACGGCTGGAAGAGACCCATTCTGGAGTCTCTTTTATTGATTTCCACAGTTTTTCGTCGACTTTGTCGGATGGTTTCGCTCGTCGGTCTTTGAATCGGCCCGTTTGGAGAGTTGGTGGATTGATCACAGTGATCGGTCTTCTTGCAGGAAACTTCTGAAAATTTTTGATGACTACATCTTGGAATAGTTGCCAGCAATCTCGGATCCAGACATACTGTCGCACCTGGAACGTCGAATCCAGTGTTGGGACGGAGATGATTCTGCCTTCTGGCTTCGTGTAAAACAGGTCATGCAGACCACTCAAGAGGTGCAAACGATCCGTAAGACCTTTCAAATCTTCAGAATCGAGTGGTTGCGGTTGTGTGATGAATTCTTTTGGAATCGCGACAACTGTCATTGGTTTGGGAGTGCCATCTTCCTGAACAGGCCAACAGCCTTTCAAATCGTTGATCGTCACTTGTGATGGATTGTATCCAAATCCAGACGATCCAACCAGATCTTTCCAGTTTTGAATTCGTATTGCGTGTGAACGGTATTGATGGCCCTCTTCGTAAAGTCCACTTGTTTTGTGGAGCGGACCCTCAGAACACGGGAATTGAATGGTAATGTACACATGCGTATCTTTGAATTTCCGGGCCAATGCGTCGTACAAATCGAGGATGTTGCCAGTGATATTCATCTCGACCTCCCCATCTGTGGGAGTGACATCCATTGAAGAGTTTAATCCAAAGTTTTCAGGGGCATTGGGATCTGCCAGGAGTTTATAGGAAATCTTGAAAACCGCTGATTGTGACATGATGAAGTTCGACTGGGAGAAATTGAAGCGCCTATTTGGCATTTCGTTTCTTGTTTGATGACACCACTCGACACTTTGTCAGAACATTCATTCCATTTGCCACATCGAAGTGTGTGGAGGAAATCACTCCTGGCGCTATACGTGTGTCTCAATCATTCGGCCTCTTCGAACCGATGATTCAGAAGATGGTGACAGTTGCCGGACAATTGGGATTCAACTATTCCAACAATGATGCCCAATTTCATTCCACCACGTCCTTCTTGTGTCGTCTGATGGGAGTGGAGTCGCTTGAAACAAGGCTGTGTGTTCTACAGGCCGTTTATCGGAATCTGGATGGAGTGAGATTTAAAAACCCTCCACTGGAATGGCCTGTTACAGAAACAACATTGTTCTCGGTGAACTCAGATGGCACGCGGAAGGAAGAAACACTTTTGGGAAAGTGTTCGATTCTTCTGACAGAATCAATGAAAGCCATCGACACTCTCCTCGCTGATCTTTGCGATGAATATTTGAAGACCCTTTCCAACCATTGCAAGCTTGTTACATCTTCATTCTCCTGTCTGGCGCTTCTTGGAGTGAAGAACGATGAAGCAAAAGAGATTTTGAAATCAAAGGGAGTCATGCAACAAATCGGAGTATGGACTGGCTCTCTGCTTGAAACACCACTCTCACCAGCTCGCACGGAGGCAGTTTTACCAATTGTGGAGATTCTGGTGGATGTTCAGTCGTATTCGCACTCAGATGACCTTATCTCACTCGACCTTGTTTTTCCAGACTCATCCACACCGCTTGCAGATCTCCTCACGCTCATCGAACCTCTCCTCACCATCAACTCCAACACAGCGAAGACAGTCATCGCACGATTCTTGAGACCCTGTTCAAAATGCTGCAGACCAGACAGCGAAGACAAATCACTCTTATTCGCCTTTTTCAACAAGTTTGTTGCCAGCGAAGACTTTCTGAGAGTTGATTTCGAGGAGTTTGACTTCCACGATTCCATCCTGTCTTTCCTGTATGCTCATCTCTTCCAAGAGGACTCCACCGACCTCACTCGTATTGACACCCCTTCCCTTCATGCGTATCTTCCTCGAATTCTCCTCTCGCACGGCCAGACCAGCCCAAATCTGAATGGACAAGTGTCATGGTTCGTGCGAGTCGTGACGGGACTGATTTGCCAAAGTCTGGCCTCTCTTCAGTTTTGGAAGGATGTTGGTGGAGTTGCAGCCATTGTTCACGTTCTGAGTCTCGAAGAATGCGCAGAATCAAGTCATTTTGCACTCAAAGCGATTAACGAGAATATTCTGTTTCCTTATCGTTCTATCCCCACTCCAGAACTACGAACGTTGATTCTTCGGGAGTTGGAGGAGGAGGGACTTTCAGATGCCGTTGAACTGATCATGAATGACAACCAAAATCCTCATGATTGGAATGTCAATTGGAAACCTATTCTATTCACCTATGAAAGCAAAAACTCAGTTTTTTCAAAGTTTTCGTCAAATTCACAATATAACCTCAGAGTTCAACCAAAAGTCCAGTCTAGAGATTGTTAAAAGGGTAAGATCGTATTTCAAAAGATGATATCACAGGATATGACCTCTGAAATAGGAGTAAACTCCCATGTAATGGATGATAAGTCAACCACAATCCATCGTTCACCTGAAATTCAGACAATTCTCGACGATGTGTTTGATGATGCATTTCTCGATGATGGAGTTGATGTGCTCCCTAACACCCCTCTTCCCCTGGAACTCCTGGACGATACACACGATTTATCATTTTGTGTATGTACAAGACCGGGAATGAGATGGGAAGCACTTCGAAAACAAATGTTTGACAGAATCGATATATCAACATCAGTTCACCGAAAGACAATTCAACAAGACACAGAAGATTCACCATTAGTTATTGAATGGCATAACAGCAACCACGGTGCAGAACAGATACAGAAAGACGACGCCAAACAAATTGAGTTTTGCGGGACTCTGACACCTGATGCTGTTCGTAATGACATTTTCTCGACATATATGATGATGGATGCACGTGTTGTACTGTTTACAAAAGCCGTGATGAACTGGGTTTCGTCTTTCTCGTTAAACAACGAAATGAAAGCGACAGAACAGCTGAGCTGGGTGATCTTGTCCCTTCATCACCTTCAAACGTTGTCACCGCCGGTTCTTCCGAACATCCAGGACGATGAACTGCTGTCAGGGTGTGTTGACGAGCAGATAGGAGCAGGAGTTCTATCGAATAAAAGAATCGCTTTTATTCGAGATATTCCCTCTTGGCAAGCTCGTCTTCCGCCATTCTCGCAATTTGGGAGGAACGTAAAGTCAGTCCCTGAACTTTTTCGGAGTTTTCTTGATTCATTGATTTCATGTCAAAACGAATCGATCCCAATCGTCTCCCTCACATCACCTTCACCTCTCATCTCTTCCCACCGAACTACCCCCAACTCACATTCTCTCACATCAATCCACCTCTTTGTTGAGGACCCGATATCTTCTTTTGTTGGCCGCCGCGAAGGCCTTTCTTTGACAGTCGACACTTCTTTGCTTGAGATGGGCATCAATCAGAGTTCACAATATTTATCACTCTCCAGTGCCAATCTTCAGTCATGTTTACATCTTCAATCTTCATTTGATGCGTTCCGCAAGCGAATCAGGACACGAAACAAAACATCGAACAACGATCATCCAACCACTATCTTATCTCTTCTTCCGCCCTCTGCGTTTCCGTCCATACCACGTTGGGATCAATCCCCTCCTTTTCAACCGCTTCTATCTTCTTCACACTCACCCTCGATTACATCACCTCGACCACCAAAATCTCCAGGGACTCTTCATTCTCTCACAAACCCATCAATGAACACTGCTAGCAATAAATTGGTCTTGAGTGGTCTTCCTGATCATGTAACCATGAAGGATATCTGTTGTCTTTTCGACAATCCACAACCAACGAAAATATCAAAGAAACCAACTTTAGAAGGACAAAAATGGATTATTGCCTTCGAAACAACAGAAGAATGCCAACGAGCATCATTGACATTAAATACAGCCTTATCAGAGTTTCCAAAAGCGGAGGTCGGATTCTGCCTGAAACCCAACGTCATCTCCAACTATTCTTCTGAAAAGTATCAATTGTCCCCTTCTTGGCCAAGCTATCCCGAAACAGACCTTTTAACATCCCAACATGCTTTTCCACACTCTCTCCTTGACTCACATTCGCTGCTTCTGGAACAATCCAAGAATGATCCGACAACTCACTCCCCATGGCATTTTGACCAACAAAACTTCAACCTCCCCTCATTTTTTTCGACACTAGATGACTCTTCTTTTTTGGATGGACTCTTGAGGAATGGGGATCCTCTCATTTCATCACTCGAAAATCCCTTCCAACCCTCCTCTGCCCCATTCTTCCCGTCCTCTCCCAGCAAACCACCAGCACCCAGATCATCCCCACACAAAACCCGTCCTCATCATCACCGTTCCTCACCTCCCTCATCGCCACACTTCTCACCTCGTCCTCGCTCGCTCTCGCCTCGCCGCCTGTTCGTCTCAGCAATCACGTCGCAGCTAGTTTTGGAGAACACTCCACCCACACTCACCTCGCTCCAAGTGAAGCAGATCTTCGAGCGACACGCGTTCCCCGTGCAATCCTGCTGGCATCCCCAGCCGACGCAGTGGGTGTTGTCGTTCGTGTCGCCTTCGGAATGCATCCTCGCCGTGTCTGCACTGCCTTCAATTTGGGAACTGGGTGATTCTGTGGAGGTTGGGTTCAGAGTGGGCGAGGACGAAACAGTTCTGATTCCGCGACCAGACAGACAGAACTTCCCACTGTCACCAACTCAACACCACCCAACCCAACCCTTCAACACCACTCCCGACACTCCATCTGCTGATGACAAGAATAATGTGTTAGGAGAAAAATCTCAACACAAGAGAGGAGGATCTGATGAAAGTGAGTGTGAATCGTGTTCGGATACGGAAAGTGAAAACACATCAGCAAATGGATGTTGGGATCTGAATCAGAACACGAGTGGAGACTTCGGACTCAACCGAGAAAACGTTTTGACGAATCGAGTATTATATTGGCCAGTTCAGACTCAACAGGAAATGAAGAAGGACTCGCAGCTGCCCACAGACACCGACCAGTCCAAAGCGTCCCTCGCTGCTCGTCCTCGTCCACCACCGCCTCCTTCTCCTCCCCCTCAGCCCGACCTCCCTCGCCCTCAGAATCTCCCTCACACTCCTCTCAACAACATCTCCCCCAGCCAGCTCGTTCTGACTGGTGTTCCGCCGAGCGTGACGCAAAAACAGCTGATCGACGCTTTTGGGAGGCTGACCCCGCTGGATTGTTGGATGACGAAAAAGGAATTCGACCAGGCGACGTGGGTTGTGTCGTTCTCGAATGCTGGCCAGTGCAGAGAGGCTGCGAGTGACATGGCAGGTGTGTGGGCGATTCATCCAAATGTGGTCGTCTGGCAGAAAATAGCTGGGGCGATCAGAACGGTTGATCGTCCGAAGAACATGCCTGTTTCTGTCATTCCACAACTCGACGAGTTTCCGTCACTCTCGTCTGATCCATCTCTCATCCCGATTCCTCAGGCGACACTTCAAGTGAAAGAGAAGAAATCATCAGCGACGCAGATCCAAACACCATCGAACCATCCCAGCCCGCCTGTGGAACAATCGACCTCGATCGCTTCAGAATCATCAACAAGCCACGACACATCTGACGTATCTCCACCCGAATCCTCCCAAACGTCACCACCGCCACAATCACAACCAACTCCCTCCACTCCCGAAGACTCTTCCTCATCCAAAACAACAGCTTCATCCCGCAAACCCAAACGATCATCAAAGTCAGCTGTGCTCCATCAGCTCGTCGTGCAGAACCTGCCTCCGGATCGCGGGAAGCAGTCGGTGCAGAAGGCGTTCGCTGAAACCAAGCCGCTCTTCATTGCTCCGAAGAAGACCGCGAGCGGGCTGAGCTTCATCGTGTCGTTTTCGAGCGAGGCGGAGTGTGACGCAGCTGTCGAACATTTGGAGGCTGTTTGGGAGATCGGGGAAGACGTGGTGGTTGGTCGGATGAAAGACGAGGACTCGATCGTCCCGATCCATCGACCTGCTTCGTTCGTCTTCAAGAAACCAGAAAAGCCAACCCGTCCGACTCAGAACACTGCTGACACGGATTCTCGTCCTCAACCAACAGCGATCGAACAGAAAGACGAAAGAAAGGACAAGAAAACGAAAAAGAAGAGTTCTCCATCATCTGATGGCGAAAAGAACGAACAGACAGATCGACATCAACAATCTCCAACTGAACCAGCTCCATCGACTCACTCACCACCTTCAGATTCACAACATCCTGACACATCACTCCAACAGACAGCCACTGTGGACCAAGCCGCATTTGCTCGTTTCGGCTTCCCTCCAGAAATCACTCCCGCGATCTTTGTTCAGTTCATCAATCAACTTCCCTCTCTCCTCGTATTGCATGTGCCGAATCACATTGAAAGGACACTGTTGGAAGCGATTTTCCATCCAATTTCTCCTGTTTACTATGTCCCGCTCCCTGACACAAATGATGATCACATATCCATGAGAATTCATTTCAAGACAAACGATGAGATGGAACAAGCGCGTGCCATTGTTACAACGAACAAGTCGACGTTAGCAGGATTTCCTGTGACATTCGCATCAGATTCTGAGAATGCTTCTTCACTTCAAGAACACCCTCTCACTGAACAGTTACTCCTCACACATCTCTCTCCTCCAAATCCAGACATAACAACCACACTTCCCACCACATCTGCCGCTGATCCAAAAGAAATCGACTTCGCCTCAATGATCGCACAATTGAATGCATCAGAGAAAGGAAGCGACACACTGACACGTCTTTTCGACACTCTCAATCAGCCACAACCTCAACACAACCCACTCCACCAACTCATCATTTCAGGCCTTCCTTCGAGTCGCGGAAAACAATCAGTCAGGAAAGCACTCGTTAATTCCAAATTTATTCAAATCACAACAAGCAGAATCCATGACAAACAATGCTATGTTGTAGACTTCGCAAACAAGACAGACTGTGACGAAGCTGTGGAGCACTTAAAGCTTATTTGGGAGATTGGACCCAAAGTCACAGTTTCGAGAGCGATTGACGGAGAACCCACAACACCAATCAACAGGCCTCTTTCATCAAATGCTGCTCAGAACAACAATGGAGTCGTTTCAACAGCCAACAACTTTGGAAAGACATTTATTTCACTGCGTCCACAGTCTGACGCAGAGATTGTGCAATTTCTTCGATATGGACCGAAGTTGCTTCTCATCAACGTTCCTGCCGATGTGGCCAAGTCTGACATCGATCGTCTCTTTTATCCATGCCAACCTGTCTTCTCGTTCGCCATGCTTGATCACAATCTCACTCACAATCATTGGATCTCGCTCTTCCGAAACGACGACATTGCCAGAGCCAATCGTCGACTTGTTGAAACAACACACCCAACTTTGGGAGGCGAACCAGTCCGTCTCGTTTCTGATGCGGAATGCACCACATTCGTCCACTCACTCGATATTCACCAATACAATCTCTTCAATCTCGTTCATCAATCACACCTCAACGAACTTTCTTCTCCACCAGTCCAGAGTGGCGAAGTTTTCAAACTCTTCACTGGCGATCCTTCCTTCATTCTTTGGGAAGCTCCGCACGGTCTCTCACCACAAACCATCATGAATGCGTTCTCTCCAATTGTCGCTGTCGATGCCCTACCATTCCCACACGAAAACCCTCTCAAACAGAACTGGAAAATCATCTTTGAAAACGACGAAGATGCAGAAATAGCTGAGGAATTGTATCAGAATCAGAAACAACATTATTCCAGAAGCAACAGGGAGTTCACAACCGAATCATTCCTGAATATTCCCACAACACACTCTCTCACACAACCATTCCCAGCTGTGGAAGAATCGGAAGCGAGAACCGATTCCGTGACACTATTGACAGCTCCATTCATTCTTTTCGGAGGTGTTCCTGCCGGAGTTGAGATGAAAGTGATAAACGACCTCTTCATTCCAATTGTCCCAAAAGAAGTATTTGTCGATCCTGAAGATGATCCACAATTTGAGAAATGGCGGATTCACTTTCAAAACAAGGAAGACAAGCAACAAGCGAGGAGAAGACTGGACCTTCTGAGAATGGCTCTCAATGCTCCCACAGTCGAAATTGTCAAAGAATCGGATGGAAGTACACAATTGGAGAAGGACATCAAAACAGACATTTCATATCTGTCGTATCAGACTTCTCAACAGTCACCCAACAGTTCCCCGCTCGACTTCGACTCCGCCTCTCCCGAACTTCTCCAAAAGCTTGAAGATGGTGGCTCTCTTCTCATGACAGCTGTTCCATTCGGCATCACTGCAAACATCGTGCACGATTTCTTCTATCCCATCATCCCAATCATCATTGCTCGTTTCCAACGATCGGATTTGGATCATTTGTATCTTCGGATTTTCTTCTCGACGGAGCAGGAAGCGCATCAAGCGAGGCTGGTGGCACGTGACAAGAAGTTCATGATGTGCGGGATACGGATTGAGATTGAGTCTGACGCTCGATTGGCTGACTTCTCGAAATCCAATCCGATCACAGAAAAGGATCGGAAAGGATTGACAGGATCATCAATTCGAACAGCGGCCGGTACAATCCAGTCATATCCAACCATCCCCAACCTCAGACACACTCACGCCCAACTCCTCCAACACATCCAAGCAGGCCCAAAACTTGTTCTAAATCGAGTCCACTGCAACATCACAGTCGACCATCTCGAAGCCATCCTCTCTCCGTTCATGCCTGACTATGCATTCGTCTTCTCCGACGAAGCACAAGAACACAATGATTGGCTCTTTCTGTTCCTGAATCCCGAATACCCTCTCCTCGCTCAACTGAGAATGAAAGTGAGAGAGATGGCAGCTGAAACCGATCTCTTCAACACCACAATTGATGCTCAATGCAGTCAGTTTGTGAACTCTCTCCCCATCTCTGAGGACAACCTCGCCAACTTCTCTCCCATCCGATCCTCCCCTCGTGATCATCTCTTCCTCTGCGAAACAAGCCGTTCCATCATCTCCGTCTTAATCAACGGCCCTTATCTTCAGTTCATGACAAGTCAAGATGTCGGCGTGATTCAGTTGAAGGAAGCTTTCGCCCAAATCGGCACCCCTGATATCTTCTTGTTGCCCTCACCCGCTCCTGATTGTCCAAATTGGAGACTTCTCTTCTCCACTCGAACAGAGCTGAAACAAGCCAGCGAAATCATCCAAAACGCTCCTTTCTTGAGAGGAACGGTGTCAATCCTTGATGACCAAGAAATCACTCAACAGCCAGAACAGGAAGGGCTGGATTTTCAATTCATAATTAAAAATGTTCCATCCAACCGCGGGAAACAATCGGTGAAGAAGGCGTTCGCAGGTGCCAATCCGACCTCCATCACAACTCGAATACGGCAGAAGAAGCAGTGCTTTGTTGTATCGTTCAGCAGCCGAGAGGAGAGGGATTCGGCCGAGTCGTGTTTGGAGACTGTGTGGGACTTTGGTCCAAATGTGACTGTGTACCGAGGCATCAATGAAAATGAGATGGAACTTGTCTCTCGCGATCCGTCTCAACAACAGCTCTCCGCCTCACTCACCCCATCTCACCCAACACTGTCTCTCCCATTCACTCCCTTCGCACCTCTTCCTCACCCACAACTCTCATCTTTCGAGCATTTCGTTCAATCTCTCGCTCCGATGAACCTGCCGACGAGAGAGTTGGATAAACTCCTTCTTCCCACCCATCCACAACTTCTGAACGAGTCTCTAACCAAAACACGAGCAGAACTGATCGCATTCGTCCATGAAGGGAACAAGCTCGTCTTCACTCAAGTCCCAAGCACTGTTCAGTTTACAGACGTTGCTCCTCTTCTCGCACCGTTCTTGCCAGTCTACGCTCTCGTCTTCCCTTCCGACGATCCTCGGTACCGAATTTGGGTGTTAATGTACATCTCTCTCTTCGAATGCCAACTCGCACAAATCAAAATCCAGGCTGACGACCCAGAATTGGGAGGGGAACCAATCCACATCGCTCCTGCCTCGACAGTTGCGTCAATTATCGACTCACAACCTCTGACTGAGGAGAGTCTCGACAATTTCGTCGTTGATCAAAGTTCAGGTCGTGCATCAATCCCAGACACAGCTTCTCATGTGTTGACTGACTTCACGTGTGGACGTTTCGTCCAATTTCTTGCTCCAACTGGTCTGAAGACGAGAGAGGTGAAGGAGCTGCTCCTTCCCGTCGTTCCCAAAGCATATCATATCATTCCAACTTCACGTCCTGATCAACAGAACTGGCGAATAACGTTCGATGAGGGAGCAGATTTGATAAAAGTGCAGGAGGTCCTCAAAGCAAACACGAGAATCGTGGATGGATTTCCATTGTTGATCACAGAACAGAAACCCAAAAACACAGCTCCAAACCAGGTGCATCAGCTGATTTTGAAGAATATTCCGTTAACCCGAGGGAAGCAATCTGTCAGAAAGGCGCTGGCGAACATGAAAATTCAAAAGATCGTGACAGAACAGCGACGGAACAAGCAGTGTTTTATTGTGTCGTTTGAGAGCAAAGAATTATGTGATGAAGCTGAAACGATGCTCTCAGGAATTTGGGACTTTGGAAAAGAAGTGACTGTGTTCAGAGGAATCAACGGGAAAGAGCAGGAAATGATTCCTCGCCCGAAAGCGCCATCGAAAGCGTTGTCTGCTGCCCACAATCAGTCTTCGAAGTATCCTCCACCTCGCACAATCCAATTCACGTCTGATTCCGAAGTCGTTTCTCACATCTGGAATGCGAAGTCAACTCTTCTTCTCATGAACGTTTCTGACACTGTGTTTGCCCCTCACATTGACGCTTGTTTGTATCCGAACGTGCCCGTCTTCTCGTTCTCATTCCCATTCTTGAAGTCGCAGAATCGCAATTGGATTCTCGTTTATGAAACCAGCAACGATATCAAACTTGTCAGACATTGCGCTCTCAACGAAAATCTGATCCTGGACAATCGCCGAATCATGTTCGAATCCGACATCGACTGTCTCCAGTTCCTCCAGTCATACAACATCACTCCCGACACTCTCTTCACCTTCTTCCCTCCGCCCCTTCCCAATCCCGCCGCTCGCCCTCCCAAACCCGTTCGGAAAGGCTCTGTTTTCAAACATGACACTCACATCACCACATTCCAATGCACAGGAATCACTTCTCGTCCCACCATCCGAGAAATGAAAAATCTTGTCCTTCCATTCATCTGTCTGGAAGCATTCGAGTTGCCAGGCGAGGACCAGCCGACGACCGTCTGGGAACTCGTGTTTCGGAGCAGGTCAGACGCAAAGGGGGCGTATGGAATCTTCCAAAACTCACTCCGAGATTCTGATGGCAACCCACTCCCTCATCAGACTCCTCCCGATCTGCAGGAAAGCGACTATTCGGACAACGAGATGGAAAGCAAAGTACAGAATCAGTCTCCACAGAATACGGCCAGCACTCTCCCTCCACTCGACCCGACATATCGTTTCATTGTTCAGGATCTTCCATCAGATCGAGGGAAGCAGTCGGTAAAGAGAGCTTTCACAGAAGCGAACACAGTCAGCATTGGAACCGAGCGTGTCAAGGATAAGACCAGCTATGTTGTGTATTTTGAAAATGAGCGGGAACAGGTCGCCTCTGAGCGTTGTATCCGTTCACTTTGGTCAATTAGTTCGAACGTGAAAGTGTTCAGAGGCGAAGCTGATGGAATAGGCATGCAACTCATCAATCGTCGCTCTCCATTCACATCACAGAAGACTCACTCCTCCCCACGCTCTCCTCCCTTCATCCCGTTACTCACCACCCAACCACAACCAACACTTCCCGCCGAATCAATCCCCGACTTCACCCAACAACTGGCAATCGCCCACACACGCCCAAAAGTCTTCATGATCAACGTCATCTCCGTCATGAACCCAGAAATGCTGCGTTCTCTCTTCACTCCACTTTGGGCAACCGCATATCGCGTTTTCCACCAACCCAACTCCCATTTCAACGACTGGCTCGTCTGGTTCGACACGCATGAAGAAGCCAGACAAGCAAAGATCCTGATATGTCAACACCAAGAAATGCTCAACCCAGCCTTCCGCATCGCAACTGAACAAGAATACGCAATGTATGTCCGTACTCCCCCCATCTCCACCGAGCGGTTGTCGATTCTGTCCCATCGATTCTTGGCTCCGACACCAAAAAGAGAACATCCCCCATTTTACGTCTATTTGTGGGGGAAGGGGATCGGATATGGGGCTCGGGAAATCGCCCGTGATTTCTCTCCTTTGGAGATTGCTTGGGCAAAGCCGATGCCAGATGTGACGCCGAATGTGAGAAACTGGCAGGTGATGTTCAAAACTGAAGAAGCTGTGAGACGCGCTGCTCAAATCCTTATCGATGAGAGAGATTTGAGAAATCGAGCCTTGGTTCAGCAGAAGGAGGAACAACCGCTCCCTCCCCCAATCTTAACCGCTCCATCCTCCGACCAACACGACCCAAATTATCGTGACCTCATCCCACCGTCTCGTCTGGCTGAAATCGCCCGCACTCAAATCGTTCAGCGATCGAATGGTGGTTGGAAACTTCTTATCAAAGACGTTCCAGTTGGTGTTGTTGAACACAACATAAAAACCATCCTTCTTCCTCACGTTCCAATCTTTTGTTACTTCTTCCCCACTTTCACCCCATTCTTCAACGATTGTCTGGTCCTCTTCATCAACAAGGAACGTCTCGACCTTGCTCGGACTCATTTGGAGATGACACGACCGGAGTTGGGTGGAATTCCGATCTCTCTGGCGTCTGATGACGAATGTGAACGATTCTCCGAAACACATCCCATCACTTCCGACAATCCTGAGATAATAACCACTTTTAACGAGCTTCCGCAACGAACTTATGAACAGCTCACGACACCAGACCCGACATTTCTCCCAGATCCATCATTTCTCCCAGACCCATCACAAGTGATGATGATGCAACCTCAGCTACCGAGGTTCTTGCCTGAAAATAACACTGAATCGCGACAGCTCGCTTTTCGGAATGTTCCACACAGTGTTACGGGAAAACAATTAATGAACGCTTTTGTTGGAGCGAAGCCGACAGACTGTAGTGTTGTGGAGAACACGGATCGCTCGGAATGGACAGCAACATTCGCAAAGACGAAATTATGCAACAGGGCAGCGTCGAATTTGGAGAAATTCTGGGCACTCGATCCCAACCTCGAAGTGGGGTTCAGAACAAGCAAAATGGGATTTATCCTCATTCCTCGGCCAACCGAGAACAATCTGTCGAAAAACGAGCCTACTGGTGTCGAGAGCTGTGACTAACAAAATCGGTCATCTTTCTGAAATTATTCGACAATCTCAAGCTCCTTCCATTCCAGTCTCGTTTATGTGTCCTGTCATGCTTTCTTTTGTTCCGTAAATCGGTTTTTTTCGATTTTCTCTCTCCGACGCCGTTTTTGGCGTATTTCATTTCCCACTATCTGTGTAAACGTCTGGAACATGGCGAGGAGACGATGTATAGGATGCGAAGTGAGACTGAGAGAAGGACAGGGAGTGAAAAGATTAATGTGGCAGTTGTGACGAACTGAGAGAGAATTTAGATCGTTTCTTTACTGAGAACCATCCTCACTGTGGAGATAAGTTTGATTTAATAAGTTTCATCACGAATTTGAGCTACATGGTGATGTAAAATTGAAAATCAACAGAAATGAACTATTTTTCACCAGAAACAGAATCTCATACAGTTTGTCCGATCTCAGAAAATATTAAACGGATTTTCTGTGCTTGGAATTTAATGAAATGCCCATTTTCGGTAGAACGTGAGAGAAATCGAAAGATTATTTTGTTGGATCAAAACTCAAAAATGTCGAAATTGGCAAGACAGAAATCAAAAAAAAGGCAGAAATGGCAATAAAACAGACGGTGAAACGGTCTGATGGAATGTTAGATCCAAGAAAAAATTGTGAACGCAGTTTGAGAACCAGTGCAATGTGGAAAATCGACTTGTTCAATATGAAGAAAAACTACATGAAGATCAAAGGCATAATAGAAAAAGGATAACTGATGTGATTTTAGAGTGAAAAATAAGGATTTAATCAACTGGTGTCAGAGAAACGAGAAATGGCTGTATTGCAGCGAAATGGTGAAAATCAGGAGATATGAAAGAAAAGCACGTATCTCGAATGAAATGACGCTTGAAAGAGCAACTTAATGCTGGTAGATCATTTTGAATTGCATGAAAAATTGTATCTTGGAAAGCGAGAAGTGGAGTGTGAGATTGAAATTCGTTCTTCTGGGAAATAAGAGAATCAGCGCTGAATTGTGGAAAATATCAAGAAATGGTGTATGATAGGCAGATTTTAGATGGAATTAGGGTCCAACGATGAGAAAAAGCTGGTAAATGGGAGATTGGGTAGATAGGATCAGGATCTGAAATCAATATCCAGATGGAGAGAAGTAGGAACTTGAATAAATCTATAAGGATGATATATGAGATGTCTGTGACGCTTGATTACTGTATGTAAGAAAATTCTCGCATTATTTACGGTGGTTGTCGAGTTGATCATCCCATTTCGATCATTCAGTCAAAGCGGAGTCTCAAATCACTTTCAAAGAAAGAAAAATAGAGGGTCAACACTGTTTGAAATGAACGACAAAGGCAGCCAAGAACTTAAGATGTCAACTGAATCCATTAGAAACCAGAGAGTCGCATTCTCCCTCACATCCATCCTTTCGGTGTGCTTTCGGTGTGCCATCGGTTTAGAGGCCTTGGCTCAAAAGAAACCCAACCCCCGGCCCCAACACCACCTCCCTCCCCGTCGACAGTGCCTCCGCACAGCACGACATCACGTCCCACTGGACACACGTCGCAGTTGCAGTCGATGGGCGGCGTTTCAGAACAGCACTGCACACTTCCAGCATCCGCCGCACGTCCCCCGCGTGCATGGTTCTTGTCGCCCTGACCGCATCCGTCTTCATCACTTCCCGCACCAGCAGTCCAACCAGCCCTGCCAGCACCCCCGATCGGCGTGTCGTGTCGGCATCCGAGCTTTGAGCTCCTTCGAATCCAACTTCCGCCACTCCCGCTCTCAAAAGTCTCCACGTCACCTCCGACACCATCCGCATCATCTCCTCCCGCCGCTCCTCGTCTTCCGAGACTCCCAATCGGCGCTGCTCTTCTTCCTCATCCTCCGTCCGAGCATCCGAACGCGACAGCACACACCACAGCCACACCAGACGCGCTGCCATCCGAAGCGACACTTCCACAACTGCTGCTGCCCCGTCCCACGTCAGCTCCGCCTCGCCCATCCATCCCGGAATCAACGGCATCGCTGGTACATTCGGGAACGTGTTGTCCATCTGCGGTCGTGTTCTGTCGCGCTCGATGAGAGGCCGAGCGAAGGGTCGTCCCATCCCCAACCCCACTCCTCCCATCCATCCGCTCTCCCCCGAAAGCAATCGGTGCAGTCGTTCTGATTTGATCGCGTGCGCCTCTTCTGCCGACACCATTCCGACGAAGAAGCCCCCATCCCGCTCCAGAATCCGAACAGCTCGCAGAAACACACGCGAAAGCGAATCTGTCTTCACAACGTCCATCCACGCCCATTCCGCCACTCCAACCACTCGCAGCAGCCCAACCAGCTCCTTCTCAGTCGCGGTCGTTCGCAGACGCGACGCCAGCAAGATCCCAAGCGACGGCATCCCGTTGCAGCCCCAGCACATCCACTCCTCGTCTGTCATCCGATGCGTCGTCGTCTTCACTCGCTTCGGTCCTCCTGATCGTGCTGACTGTGCTGAGAGCGGTCCATTTCTTGACCCTTCCCCACCGCCCAGCAGAGGCGCGATTTGCACAACACGAGCAACACCCGGACTCGTCTTGTTCGCCTCCTTTGCGTTCATCGTGTTCTCTTCCGGATTCGGCCCTTTCCGCAGCATCTCCCACATCACCCCCTTCGTCGAGTTCGTCTTCTGAAGAGCAATCAGCAGATCTGACCAGATCCCCAAACACGAGTCAATCGTCCCCGATTTCTGTTTGATCTCGTCCGCAGAGAGGCACTGGCGGAGAAGCGTCAGCGACGACGTCACACTCGTCACAGTGCTGAGCACAGCCACAGTCCTACAAACACAACAATCCGCAACCGCAAACAGAACAGATCAGAGCAAAGAGGAACGAGGGAAGACGTGAAAAAGCGAAGAATGCACACATTCCATCATTCTTTCGTTCAGAACGAGAAAGCACATTCTCAAACGCAGCTCTGATTTCAACACAAAGAGAATCGCCCAGCGACGAGATATTCCGCATGAAAAGCATCCCCCCATCCGCCAGGAACACCTGCATCAGCCGCCCCGCGTCGGACAGCCATTCCAGCAGCGACGAAATCGTTCGTTCGTCAAGTGGTCTTCCCGCAAATCCATTCTGCCCCAAGAACGCCGCTGAAAGCGAGTACCATTCTGCAAGTGTTGTGGCCAGCTCGTCCACACGGATCACTGGTTGTTCACCAAATACCTCGCGGAATATCGACATCACTGAATCACGACAGCAAGTAGGGGAAATCACAGGGCAATATGAGAAGGGAAAGAAAAGAGAAACGTCTTGGATGGGCCTTCTCAACGGGGTGTGTGAGCGAGAACGAACTCATGATCGTCGAAAGCACCAGAATCACTTGATGGCACAGGCATGCGTCAAACTGAACCCAAAACACAAAAAGAATCCCAAAAATAAGAGAACAGGTGACAGATGAGAGAAAAGCACACATCCGTTTGGAGAAGCGCTGAATGGATCGAGCGAGTCTGACAACTCAACTGCTTCAGAACGAGAGTGTATTCTTCCCCGGCAACCAAAGCATCCGCACGGAACAATCCCGCAGGGAGCCCGGGAGGAGGCGAGGAGGCCGGTGGGCTTCGCGTGAGGGGAGCGTTGCTGGTGAAAAGGTGAATGGGCCGGAAAGCAGACACGAAGGGAAGAAGGGCGGTTTCTGCATTCGTCGAGAAGGGGGCAACAGCGGTGAGGGTGCGGGTTAGTTCCTGGAGGAAGGCGGGAGAGCATAAGAGAGATAAAAAATTAAAAGGGCGAAGGACAGATCGGAGCTGATCAGGAAGGGAAAAACGATGTTCCTGGACGTATCCAAGCAACAACAAAAAAAGCCAAGGCGGGATCAGGTCAACAATCGACAATTGAGGATACCCATAGTTCTTGTCGTGCTCGGCTTACTTGACATAATTCCGCTGTTTCCGGACGATCAGGGTCATTCTCGCATTGGCACATCAGCACACACGGATTGTGCGCGTCAAGGCTTCGGACAACATTCGCAGCAAACGGTCCAATCAGTGTCTCCACGAAATCACACTGACATTCAAAATTCTGAAATTAACACGGAATCAAGACAGAAGCACAGACTGATTCTTCTACCGACACGGGGTGCAGCGACGATTGGGACGAGCAGCTTGTTTTGACAATTTCGTTCGCAGCAATCAGTTGCCAGAGAAGTCTCTGTCCGACCGTATGAGAGTCTGAACTGTCTCTTACAGTGTCTGGCGACACCGCGGTCCGCATCTCCGGTTGGGTTGGATCGTGTTGGTTTGACTGTTCAGCCATTTTCGATCCTACCCTTCAGTTGTGTTCGATCAATCGCATTCTCGAATTTAGTCTTTCACGCCCCCCAGTCCCATGCACTAATGCTTCATGTCCATTTCGGCGATCTGGCCTGATAAAGAATGGGTTGGTAGTGTGTTTGTCGTCTGATCGGAACCAGTAGCTGTAGTTTTTCTGAGATTGAGCTGTCCTTTCTGGTCGACGGCGAAGAAATATGATGACAGGGAGACAGAAGCTGGAACGTGAGATTTGGGGGAGAGATTGGAGAGAGATGGCGACGAAGACGAAGAAAGCGATTGATTGTTGCTCCCTATGACGAAAGAGCTGACACAAGGCTTGTTGAAGGAACCACCCCAGAAAGAAGGAAGCAAACTAAGATTTTCGGGCAACGGAACGGATCAACGATCTCTAGAAGGAAAAATCGAATTTGCGTTCTGATCGTTGTTCTTTGCTTGGGAATTCGAAATGACACTTGACTGGCCGTTGTTCGACCAAGACATCGATCGAGCGGGCAGACTTTGGGATCAAACGAGCATAGGATATCCGGGAATCTTTTCACGATCAACTGAAATCTTGGTTGTTGTCGCGGTTGACGTACAGGCTATTTGTGTGACTTGCTGACATCTCAATAGAAGCAGAAATGAAGGCCTTTGTGAAGATTTGAAGGAGAAAGAAGGAAGAAACACAAACATGGGTCATTTTTTTCTTGTGCCGTGTTGGTATTCTCCAGTTGTGAAGGAAGATTGTGGATGGCGCAAGAATACCGTCAGGAAACGGTCTGAGATCACGCGTTGGGAGGATTTTGAAGGAACATGAAGTTTACAGATATGTGAAGATGAAAATTGAAAGATTTGGAGGGCCGAAGGGATGGGGAGCCACAGACGTGGTTCCAAGCCGTATTTACAACGATCATCCCTCTTACGCGGCATTCGACTTGTCTGCGTCATTTTTGGATCTGTTTGATGTCGATAGGAATGCCCTTTAGTTCCAAGGGAACTATTTCGTGACAAATTGCCTCTTCTTGTCTGATCCCATATCTCAATCTCTGCTAAGATGAATCATGTCATTGCTGGGATCAGTGGAAGAGGTGAAAGATTTGATAGAAGACGCAGTTCGAAGTCCTGAACGAAATGGAATCGATTTTGACAGAATTTGAGCCGACTCAGAAGAAAAGATGGGATTCTCACGATCTTGAGGTGCTTTGGAGGGAACGGTATTGATTTGGGGACAGAGTTACTGAACGGGAGGAGATTTGAAAGACAAAGTTTGATTGGAGAAAGAACGTGAGATGTGAATGATTTGGAAAGGGCAAAAGGGCACTGGATTACTTTGGGTGATTTGAAGGAATTCTGTGCAATCGTTTGCCGGAATTGCTGAGGGGAAACAAGATTGGATCTCAGATCCAAACACTTGACTTCGCCTGGCCAACAGAAAACCAAAACAGACGAAAATTTCAAATTATAGTCTGATCCACTGTAGATGTCCATTCTTTATGTCAAAATGAAATGACACGATGATTTGAAACGACACGTTTTGGTTACTTTTTCCTGGCGATGCTTGTTCAGGCACACTCAGCCTCATCCATCGCATGTTTCGCACACTCTGCACCTTGAAATAACTCTGTGACAGCCTCATTTGTTCGTGTTAGGGATCAGAACTTGAGGATCAGGATCTTGAGATTTCGAAAGTTGTTGTCGCCTGTGCAAGACCACATCGCCCGCTAATCGCATTTCGACTTCCTTTTCGGATTCCCACTTCTCTTTTCTTTGCCAAATCCTCTTTTTGTATCAAAATGTTGGTTGGGTATCGAACAAACGGTCCGAAATGAGACGAAACGGGAGAGACAGAATGGAAGGAGAAAATCAGTGCAAGTGATG
The DNA here is from genome assembly GCA_033064195.1 of Blattamonas nauphoetae. Classification (NCBI taxonomy): domain Eukaryota; phylum Preaxostyla; order Oxymonadida; genus Blattamonas; species Blattamonas nauphoetae. The sequence continues at coordinate 48,141 of JARBJD010000180.1, forward strand.
AAAAAGAAGAACACAGAGCAAGAAAACACGCGTCAGGGAACTCATCAATCAACAATATCACGCAAATGACGAGGAAAGAGGAGCAACAATCTTCGAGTGCTCAAGACACGGACAAGAAAAAACACAGACAATAAAAGAACCCGAAGATACAACCGATAAGAAAAATGCAAAGGGACAAATCAAAAAACTGGGATACAGGATGTGGATACGGCCCAGATCTGCGGAAAAGTCGGCGGCATTCGAGAAGCAACTGTCACCACAAATTGATTTCATGATGCCCCAGAACGCATAATCGGGACAGTCGGTACTCGTGGGTGCAATATTTCTGTCTTCTGCGGCATCATACTGTGTCGCAACGCGCCATTTGTTCAGTTTTCCTCATTTCGTCAATCGTAACATGAAGTAACGACTGATGTCAAAATACGGAAGAATCACTGTTTGGAGGTGGCAATGTGGACGAATGGAGTCTGGCATGAATGGAGGAGGGTGATGAGACGATCAGAGACAGAGATTGCCGTTGAACTCGAAAAGAAGCTTCGACAGATCAATGACTATGTCGAGCCAATCATCACCCGAGTGGCCACAAAGAAGAGCCGAAAGGATTTGGAGGAGGGGTTGAGAGGGAGAATCAAGGGGGCGGCCAACATCAGCGCTGAGCTTGCTTCGATGGAAGTGGATGCGCAGGTTGTTGCTGTTGAGATTTTGATGATTTCCAACGAAGAGACCAAGTGGTTGGCTCAGTTTGACACAGGAAAGGAAGGCTACAGCACCATGGAGACGGAGACTGGAGAGACAGTTCAGAAACGAAAGTGGGAAGATGTCACTGACGACAAAATTAGACAACGAATCAAAATCTTCGACGACAAAATGAATGACGTCATGGAACGACTGAAACAACAAACAGAACTTTTACAAGCTGAGGAAGAGAAGCTGATGAAGCAAACCAAAAAGTCGAAGAGGAAGTCGAAGGAAGATACTGAGAATTTGGATGAGTTGTGAGGTTTCATTATTTCGCGTTATCATTCATGAGTGCTACTCCCATTCTCTTTTCCTTCGGTGTGAGATATTGGTAGAAAAGCGTGACCGACAACAATAGCTGTCTGGCCTGGCCTGGCCTACCTGTTTTTTTTCCAGAAAGACCGTGCCAGCCACTGGCCTGGGGTGTACCAATGATGGGTACGAGATCTTTTTTTCAAATCATGGAAAACACGATAATTATGACAATTCGGAGTAAAACGAGGGCATAACATGTTTACACACATACAGACAGCTATACTGACAACAAGTAGAAGAGGAATATGAGATAGAATACCGAAGAATGAGGAGTTCTTCCCGTTTTTGATGGTTGAGTTCCTGAGTTTTTAGTGAAGGTCCCGATCTTAATTCAATGTCGCAAAAACCGCATCAAGCGAGACGAGGACGATTTCCAAAATCTAGAAATTCTCATCCTCGGAGGCCTCTTCCTCCAGACCCCTCAATGACTTCAATTCAGTTCTGCAGTCCTCCACAGATTCATCTCACTGAACCTCCAATTTCCGAAGAGATTGAAGCGTTTCTTGCCGATAAAAATGTTCAATCTGATCCTGCGACATACGAAAAGATCGAGTCGTTTCGTCTGCGTCTTGAAGGGATTCTCAAAGACAAGTGCCATCAAGGTTGCCGCCTCCTCCCATACGGCTCGACAACGACAGGTCTCTTGACCTCAAATTCTCGTCTTGATTTCACAATATCCACAGACAATCCCGACGATACGCCGCAAGTGATTCTTTCTACACTGATTCAATCGCTGAACGATGACCCGTTTTCCATCCTCAAATTTGACGAAACAGCTCGTTTTCCATTGATCTTAGCTTCCTGCAGTGAACCACTCATGATTCTCCCTGATTTATCCCCAGACAAACCCACACCGTTCTCGATCAATTTTAATCAACGTACAATAACATTTAACTCCGAGCTTCTCAAAGCATATTGTTCGTGTGATGAAAGAATTTCGAAATTTATCATCTTAATCAAACACTGGGCCAAAGGATGGGATATCAACGAATCCGGTCAAACGCTGTCAAACTTTGCGTGGACGCTCATTGGGATTGGATTTCTCCAGCTGGTTCAGCCCGCCATTCTCCCGAACCTTCAATCTGATGAATACATCGACGCATCGAACCCGGATCTTGTGGTCGACATGGTTGTGGAAGACAACCAGATCAGATTCTCAAAAGATCCCGAGCCGTGGGTCTCTCTCCAAGCGGGACTTCTTCCCAATTCAACGGATGCATCGTTTGGAACTGATCCTCGCCCGATCAACTCCGCCAGCGTCTCCTCCCTCTTCTTCGGCTTTCTTGATTTCTTGAACTCTTTCAAGTTCTCGATGGCATTCTCAATCAGACATGGACGACTTGTCAAGATGCAATCAATCAATGGGATGCAACAAGGAAAACTAACAAAGGATAGTTTCACAATCCTCGATCCGTTTCGAAATTCGTATAACGCAGCAGGCAGACAACAAAACTTAATCGCCGTCAGATCATCCATACGTCAATCGCTGGACATCATCAAAACGTCGTCTCTGAATGTTCTTCTCCATCCATCTGAGGAAAAGAAAAAGGGACTGGTTCAATTCGTGAATCGTGTTAAACATTCCCCTCCCTGTCGAAGACACAATCCATCGCCTGTCAATTCAACATCTCCCCCACCTCATCCACATCCTTTACAGCCCCCTCCCATCTCAGACCCTGAACAGAAGAGGGCAATCCTCAACGATGTTCAAGCAATCTTGACCGACAGTTTTCTCTTCGAAGACGATGTCAAGGCAACCTTTATTAACCTCCTTGCCCCACTGGACTATTTCTGCAGGAGTACCGAATGGATGGAATCAATGACATTGATCAGCTCTTCTCTCAACAACATCAGCACCAGACTTCCTCAGTGTCTCTCCCAGAACAAAGTCGAACAAGTAAAACAAGACCTTGTTCGGATTTTCTCTGCCATCAGCACGTTCACTGCATTCATGACAGGAAATGACACTCGGGAAGCAAAGATCATTGAAGACAAACTCTTCAGGATTGTATTCTCTCCAGAGACGGATGACTGGAACACAAGGGTGTATGCTGTCTACGACAAACACACAGAGTTCCTCACCACACCGCATCCATTCCTGAATTTCAAAAGTTCAACTGGAAGTGGAAAGACCCGCTGCTCTCCATTTATCTTTGCCATCAAAGCCCTCCAAGACAATCTCCAGCGACCAATCTTCATCATGACACAGCCAAGCAGTGCCATTGTTGCCGATAAGATTACTGACTTCAAAAATATCCTCGGCGACTCTGTTATTCTCACCATGGAACCTCACGAAATTCTGAGACTCCTCCAACAACAAATCACCAAACCTGTTATTGCACTCCTCTCGCCATTCAAAGCTGTGAAACTTTTGGTGAAAGCAGAACAGAAGAAACTCAACTTGATCGGACGGACAAGGTTCTGTCTGGACGAAATCCACGAACGATCAGTCGACACTGACGTTCTCATTGCCAAATTGGGTGAGAAATGTCGAACCAATCCTTTCCCTCTCCAAGTCCTCATGATGTCAGCCACTCCCGATGAACGTATTCTGAAATGTTTCCCGTCGATTTCACATGTATCACTCTCCGATTCCCAGCTTTTCCCGATCGATGACAGAAAGAAAGAAGTCGAAAGGTTGCCAGATACAACAAAAATAGCAGCCGACGAAGTTGTCGGAATTTTGGCTGATATGGTCAGTGGACATCGAGAAAGGGGGCATTTCCTCGTTTTCACCTCGACAAACAGTCGAATGAATGAGATTGATAAGGAAATCCGCCATCGAATATCACCCAAAACACAGCCACGATTTAGACACGTCAGAGTGCTGGAGAATTTGGGAGAAAAACTCGAAAAGAAAAGTGACTTTGACCGCTATCTGAACAAGATGGTCGGGACCAATTCCAAAACCACCTTTGTGATGATCGTGAAATATGCTGGCTTCATCTCGAGTACTGCGAAGGGTTTGATCAAAAAGGAAATGCGGAAGTATCCCAATCTGATCAAAATCATCATCGGAACTGAAGCAATCGAGTCCTCTGTGACAATTGACAATCTGGCCGCTGTGGTGGATTGCGGAATTCACAATCACACCTCGTATGATCGAGCAAAGGGATTGACAATTCTGACAGAAGAACCAATCTCTGAGAAGAGCCAAACACAGAGGCGGGGACGAGTCGGACGAACAAGGGATGGTGTTTGTGTCCAAATTATGATCAAAGACAAGCCACTCATCAACGAACTCCCACCCTCCATTCTCACTTCTGACATTGCGGGAGATATTCTCCGACTTCGAGGAATTGACCTCGATTTAGAAAAAGTCCAGAATCTCCCTAACCCCATCCCAATCGTCAATATAAACAAATTCATGTCTGAACTCACAGCAATCGGAGCGTTGGACTCGCATACACGCAAACTCACCGAGATCGGTCGAGAGTTGGCACTGTTCTCCAAACTATCGCCGTTCTTGGCGTCTTCCATCCTCGCCACAAAATCAAAAGTGATGGTCCGATCGAATGAAGAGCGCATGATTGTTGAGCTGGTCTGCTTCTTCATCGTCCTCGTCTTCTCGTCGTCCCATCTCGTCACCAATCCAAACAACGTCCACCTCTGTTCAAACTATTGCGAAGATTCCGACATTGTGACATTGATGCTCACTCTTCTCCAAATGCGGAAGCACAAAGGGTCAATGAAAGACAACGCTTTGAAGTTTGGATTGTCAGGCAAGGAAGCCCCTCGAATCATCTTCGACGTGATGGACTTGATGAAGAAGCGAGCAAAAAACGTCGAACGTGCTTCAATCTGGGAGAAGATTGAAGAATTCTGTTCAGAGAGAGAGAAGTTGATGGACACAATCCAGGAACTCATCGATTGCATCAGAGCTCGAAACGAGTCTTATATCTCCTGCAGAGAAGCATCCTTCCTTACCGTCGCTGATTGCATGAACAGTCCGATTCTGATTTACCAAGGCCATCCTTCCCTCTCATTCTCCGAAGACGTGAGATCATTCATTTCCGTCAAAAACAGACCTGGCCAAACAGGATTGTCGTGTCCCGAGAACTGTTATATCTTTGAGATCGCCCACAACACAACCACAAAACTGAATCACGGAGGCATCCTTCATCGAAACACCGCAAAACCAAACCAATGTCATCCAATCACAATAAAATGTGAGGCATCACTGAACAATCCGTTCACTCTCCCTCTTCTGAAAGTTTATTTAGAAACTTCAGAACATTTCGTGGGAATGTTCAAGCCCGACCACATAACCGGAATGGATGCAGGAACGGAATTTTGCATCCTCAGCCAACATCCAGACTCGGCGGTTGTCACTGCCATCCCCAAAAATGAGGGCGGCTGCGCCATTCTTCAGAAAGCCATCGATTCAGCAAGACAGCTGCTTCCTTTTGTTGGTCGAACAATTCTTCTTCAGCACGAAGTGTTGAATTGTGCCGTTGCTCTGACAAATTACGGATCTGACGAAATGAACAGCAAAATAATCTTTTTCAATGAAACTAAACTCTGTCCGTACTCAATCACACAGCGATCGATTGATTTCCTTGTTCAACATCGTCCTCTACTTGCCTCAAAGAATGATGAGATCGTCATCGCAATCACTGGAGAATCTCTCTCGATCCCTTTGGCGGACTCTGACAATTCTCAACAGAAACAAGATAAATTCTACAATCCATGTGTTTCCACCAAAGCTACGAGCGTTTTCTCGACCAACCATTACTTCTCTGATCATCTCGTGGTGCTGACTGAGCTGACAATCCCGGGGATGAACCCAATCTCGTGGACACAACAGACAATTCAATCAGAGTACACAACAAAGAAGTATCTCGTCCACACAGCGAATCAAATCATGAGAGGAACCATCACTGTTCACTCTTCAACCAATCTGCTGCTCTTCCATGATCCAAGAGACAAATTCGTAGTTGATGGAGATGTTCCCCAGCTTCCACCGGATATTCAACTCGATCAAAATCGAATCGAATCTCATCCGGTCACGTCCACAATCGAACAGTACGCTATGTTTTTGAACATGAACAAGTCGTTCACCCAGGCAATCAGTTTGAGGGGATTCACAACAGACACTGAGATGAGAAGAGGACCACGTGTCCCCACAAAAGAGATGTCAGATGATGAAAAACGAGAGTTCGAGGAGATCAAAACTTTTCTGAAGGAATCAACACTCGGATCACTCCTCCATTCAGACACAATCAAAGGGATTGTCTCAATCACTGTTAAGAATGAGAACAACAATGAAACAATAAAGAGGAAAGTTGATGAACTTTGCCATACAACGACCAATTTGGAATCTCTTCGACTTGTCGGCGTGACAATCCACCATCGCACAGATTCTGGTTTGAAAAAGGACGAGTTTGTATCCAAAATCAGTTCAGTCACACAAAAGTTTGGGGCCATTGTGGTGTTCCAGAAAGAATACCAAGAATCGAAGTCCCGCCAGTTTCATGGGGATATATTTGTCCAACTTCTCTCGTCGGATTTCCTCCAGACATTTGTTGCCGAATTGGAAAGTGCGTTGGTTGGAGAGAACTTCACGCTGCTCGACTTCCCACCTGAAATTGTCCCTCGCTGTGTGATGAATCGGTCTCTCGTGCAGAACTGCATCAATGACTGGCTCACACATCACAACCTTTCGATGATCAAGCGAAGAGGAAACAAGTGGACAGGTCCAAAAGAACAAGTCGACAGAGCATATACTCTTCTTTCGGATCCTGTGAATCACCCGCAAATTCCATTCATCCAAAAAACTCTCGACGACTCATTCGACATGCATAACGTCCACAAAATTATCTCTCGCCACCTTCGAGGAAAGAATGAAAAATCACGATGGGCCCTCGACGTCCAGAACAGGCTCCTCCTCATCCCCTCCAGTGTCTCCGAGAAGGAATATGAGGCAGTCATGAAGAGTCTTGGGGCATCAACTCCGTCCGAGATCGAAGGGGAGCAGGTGGAACTGCTTGGCGAGTATTTGTTTTGCGATGATACCGCGAAAAGGTCGAAGTGGTCTCTGAATGTGTATCAGCGGGATGGCACAGTTCAAATGCAACCGTTCTGTCTCGTCTGTCTGGAAAACTATTTCAACGAATCCACAAAATCTTTCCTCGTGGGTGGACAGAAGCGACCGCACATGACTGCGATTGTCTCCAATCCAGCTCCACTCTCCCTTCTTTCCCTCGTAAAGTGTAGCGACGTTGCTACATCTCAACAACCAGAAAAATGGCCCATGATCCCACTCGCTCAGCAAATGGTGGCATTTCTTGATGAACCATCGTTGAAACCGATGGTGCAAATTTGGGTGTCAGTGAATGGCCAAGCGGCGCTTCGCAAATCACCGACGCTTGTCTGCTGCCCAGAACATCCGACAATCATGATGATTCGCCCACCACGTGGAAATCGCCTCTCGTGCTCCCATCTCGGCTGCAAGCTGTTCCTCTGTGCGGACTGCGGACAATGGCATCCTCCGAATCAATGCAAACAGAAACTAACTCCACCACCTGGATTTCGATTCTGTCCAAACTGCAAATGCATCTCGTACAAAGAAAGTGGATGTAATCACGTGTGTTGTGATCAGTGTCAGATTCATTATTGTTACTATTGTGGTCTCTTCTCTGCAACAGATTCAAGCCGTGTTTACACACATTTGGGAAATGAGCACGGAGGACATGGTCCAAATCCTCCTGATTACCGAAAATCACGGGGAGAAAGTGTGTCTGATTCTGAGCTCAGAGCATTTTACACCAAGTATCCTCATCTCAGCCCTGATTAAATGCTACTTTTTTTGATTTCAGTTTTTACTCGTGCAAACACACTCAATTTGTCTCTCATACCTATTCTTCAAATCTGATATATTTTCCAAAATACTTCGCTGAAAATGACATCCCAATCGATTTTGCCACATTAATCAATGTCACTTGATTGTGGGGGGATCCAATCGAACTCGAAAAACCGTTCGAATCGTGAGAACATAAAATAGGGTGTGATACTTCGGACGACATTGCTATTCATCCGTTTGATGAAATCATTGTCAGGAGCAGATGAACTCTGTGTGCCTGTTTAACATTCTTTTCATTATCGCCGATTCTCCATCTCTGATCGTCTCGTCACCCTTCTCCATTCATGCCAGACTCCATTCGTCCACATTCCCACCACAAAACAGTGATTCTTCCGTATTTTGGGATCAATCTTTTTTTTCACGTTTCGATTGACGAAATGAGGACAACTGAACAAATGACGCAGAGTGACACAGTATGATGCCGCAGAAGACAGAAATATTGCACCCACAAGTACCGAATGTCACGATTATGTGTCCTGGAGCATCCTGAATTCTTTATGTGGTGAAAGCTGCGTCTCGAATGCCGCCGACCATTCTACAGATCTGGGCCGTATCCACAGCCTGTATCCCAGTTTTATGATTCGTCCCTTTGCATTGTTCTCATCAGTTGTATCTTCGGGTTCTTTTGTTGTCTGTGACTGTTCTTGTCTGTGTCTTGAGCACTCGAAGATTGTTACTCCTGGTTTCTCGTCATTTGCGTGATATTGTTGATTGATGAGTTCACTCACGCGTGTTTTCTTGCTCTGTGTTCTTCTTTTTCATCACTTGCACTGATTTTCTCCTCCGATTCTGTCTCTCTCGTTTCCTCACATTTCGGACCGTTTTTTCGATACTCAACCAACATTTTGATACAAAAAGAGGATTTGACAAAGAAAAGAGAAGTGGGAATCCAAAAAGGAAGGCGAAATGCGATTAGCGGGCGATGTGGTCTTGCAGAGGCGACATCAACTTTCGAAATCTCAAGATCCTGATCCTCATGTTCTGATCCCTAACACAAACAAATTTGGTTGTCATAGAGTTATTTCAAGGTGCAGAGTGTGCGAAACATGCGAGGGATGAGGCTGAGTGTGCCTGAACAAGAATCGACATGAAAACGTATCCAAATCGTGTCGTTTCAAATCATCGTGTCATTTCATTTTGGAACAAAGAATGGACAGGTAATTTTGTGATCAACCCCTAACGGCGATTGGAATCCGTTTTGGTTTTCTGTTGGCCAGGCGAAGTCAAGTGTTTGGATCTGAGATCCAATCTTGTTTCTGCTCAACAATTCCGGCAAACGATTGTACGGAATTCCTTCAAATCACCCAAAGTAATCCAGAGCCCTTTTCTCCTTTCCAATTCATTCACATCTCACGTTCTTTCTCCAATCAAACTTTGTCTTTCAAATCTCCTCCCCTTCAGTAACTCTGTTCCCAAAACCAATACCGTTCCCTCCAAATCACCTCAAGATCGTGAGAATCCCATCTTTTCTTCTGAGTCTGTCCAAATTCTGGAAAAATCGATTCCATTTCGTTCAGGACTTCGAACTGCGTCTTCTATCAAATCTTTCACCTCTTCCACTGATCCCAGCAATGACATGATTCATCTTAGCAGAGATTGAGATATGGGATCAGACAAGAAGAGGCAATTTGTCACGAAATAGTTCCATTCGAACTAAAGGGCATTCCTATCGACATCAAACAGATCCAAAAATCATGCAGACATGTCGAATGCAGCGTAAGAGGGATGATCTTTGTAAATACGCCTTGGAACCACGTCTGTGGCTCCCCATCCCTTCGGCCCTCCAAATCTTTCAATTTTCATCTTCACATATCTGTAAACTTCATGTTCCTTCAAAATCCTCCCAACGCGTGATCTCAGACCGTTTCCTGACGGTATTCTTGCGCCATCCACAATCTTCCTTCACAACTGGAGAATACCAACACGGCACAAGAAAAAAATGACCCATGTTTGTGTTTCTTCCTTCTTTCTCCTTCAAATCTTCACAAAGGCCTTCATTTCTGCTTCTATTGAGATGTCAGCAAGTCACACAAATAGCCTGTACGTCAACCGCGACAACAACCAAGATTTCAGTTGATCGTGAAAAGATTCCCGGATATCCTATGCTCGTTTGATCCCAAAGTCTGCCCGCTCGATCGATGTCTTGGTCGAACAACGGCCAGTCAAGTGTCATTTCGAATTCCCAAGCAAAGAACAACGATCAGAACGCAAATTCGATTTTTCCTTCTAGAGATCGTTGATCCGTTCCGTTGCCCGAAAATCTTAGTTTGCTTCCTTCTTTCTGGGGTGGTTCCTTCAACAAGCCTTGTGTCAGCTCTTTCGTCATAGGGAGCAACAATCAATCGCTTTCTTCGTCTTCGTCGCCATCTCTCTCCAATCTCTCCCCCAAATCTCACGTTCCAGCTTCTGTCTCCCTGTCATCATATTTCTTCGCCGTCGACCAGAAAGGACAGCTCAATCTCAGAAAAACTACAGCTACTGGTTCCGATCAGACGACAAACACACTACCAACCCATTCTTTATCAGGCCAGATCGCCGAAATGGACATGAAGCATTAGTGCATGGGACTGGGGGGCGTGAAAGACTAAATTCGAGAATGCGATTGATCGAACACAACTGAAGGGTAGGATCGAAAATGGCTGAACAGTCAAACCAACACGATCCAACCCAACCGGAGATGCGGACCGCGGTGTCGCCAGACACTGTAAGAGACAGTTCAGACTCTCATACGGTCGGACAGAGACTTCTCTGGCAACTGATTGCTGCGAACGAAATTGTCAAAACAAGCTGCTCGTCCCAATCGTCGCTGCACCCCGTGTCGGTAGAAGAATCAGTCTGTGCTTCTGTCTTGATTCCGTGTTAATTTCAGAATTTTGAATGTCAGTGTGATTTCGTGGAGACACTGATTGGACCGTTTGCTGCGAATGTTGTCCGAAGCCTTGACGCGCACAATCCGTGTGTGCTGATGTGCCAATGCGAGAATGACCCTGATCGTCCGGAAACAGCGGAATTATGTCAAGTAAGCCGAGCACGACAAGAACTATGGGTATCCTCAATTGTCGATTGTTGACCTGATCCCGCCTTGGCTTTTTTTGTTGTTGCTTGGTTAAGTCCAGGAACATCGTTATTCCCTTCCTGATCAGCTTCGATCTCTCATTCCCCCTTTTAATTTTTTATCTCTCTTACGCTCTCCCGCCTTCCTCCAGGAGCTGACCCGCACCCTCACCGCTGTTGCCCCCTTCTCGACGAATGCAGAAACCGCCCTCCTCCCCTTCGTGTCTGCCTTCTGGCCCATTCACCTTTTCACCAGCAATGCTCCCATCACGCGAAGCCCACCGGCCTCCTCGCCTCCTCCCGGGCTCCCTGCGGGATTGTTCCGTGCGGATGCTTTGGTTTCCGGGGAAGAATACACTCTCGTTCTGAAGCAGTTGAGTGGTCAGACTCGCTCGATCCATTCTGCACTTCTCCAAACAGATGTGTGCTCTTCTCTCATCTGTGACATGTTCTCTTATTTTTGGTAATATTTTTGTATTCTGGGTTCAGTTTGACGCATGCCTGTGCCATCAAGTGATTCTGGTGCTTTCGACGATCATGAGTTCGTTCTCGCTCACACACCCCGTTGAGAAGGCCCATCCAAGACGTTTCTCTTTTCTTTCCCTTCTCATATTGCCCTGTGATTTCCCCTACTTGCTGTCGTGATTCAGTGATGTCGATATTCCGCGAGGTATTTGGTGAACAACCAGTGATCCGTGTGGACGAGCTGGCCACAACACTTGCAGAATGGTACTCGCTTTCGGCGGTGTTCTTGGGGCAGAATGGGTTTGCGGGAAGACCACTTGACGAACGAACGATTTCGTCGCTGCTGGAATGGCTGTCCGACGCGGGGCGGCTGATGCAGGTGTTCCTGGCGGATGGGGGGATGCTTTTCATGCGGAATATCTCGTCGCTGGGTGATTCTCTTTGTGTTGAAATCAGAGCTGCGTTTGAGAATTTGCTTTCTCGTTCTGAACGAAGAAATGATGGAATGTGTGCATTCTTCGCTTTTTCACGTCTTCCCTCGTTCCTCTTTGCTCTGATCTGTTCTGTTTTCGGTTGCGGATTGTTGTATTTGTAGGACTGTGGCTGTGCTCAGCACTGTGACGAGTGTGACGTCGTCGCTGACGCTTTTCCGCCAGTGCCTCTCTGCGGACGAGATCAAACAGAAATCGGGGACGATTGATTCGTGTTTGGGGATCTGGTCGGATCTGCTGATTGCTCTTCAGAAGACGAACTCGACGAAGGGGGTGATGTGGGAGATGCTGCGGAAAGGGCCGAATCCAGAAGAGAACACGATGAACGCAAAGGAGGCGAACAAGACGAGTCCGGGTGTTGCTCGTGTTGTACAAATAGCACCTCTGCTGGGCGGTGGGGAAGGGTCAAGAAATGGACCGCTCTCAGCACAGTCAGCACGATCAGGAGGACCGATGCGGGTGAAGTCGACGACGCATCGGATGACAGACGAGGAGTGGATGTGCTGGGGCTGCAACGGGATGCCGTCGCTTGGGATCTTGCTGGCGTCGCGTCTGCGAACGACCGCGACTGAGAAGGAGCTGGTTGGGCTGCTGCGAGTGGTTGGAGTGGCGGAATGGGCGTGGATGGACGTTGTGAAGACAGATTCGCTTTCGCGTGTGTTTCTGCGTGCTGTTCGGATTCTGGAGCGGGATGGGGGCTTCTTCGTCGGAATGGTGTCGGCAGAAGAGGCGCACGCGATCAAATCAGAACGACTGCACCGATTGCTTTCGGGGGAGAGCGGATGGATGGGAGGAGTGGGGTTGGGGATGGGACGACCCTTCGCTCGGCCTCTCATCGAGCGCGACAGAACACGACCGCAGATGGACAACACGTTCCCGAATGTACCAGCGATGCCGTTGATTCCGGGATGGATGGGCGAGGCGGAGCTGACGTGGGACGGGGCAGCAGCAGTTGTGGAAGTGTCGCTTCGGATGGCAGCGCGTCTGGTGTGGCTGTGGTGTGTGCTGTCGCGTTCGGATGCTCGGACGGAGGATGAGGAAGAAGAGCAGCGCCGATTGGGAGTCTCGGAAGACGAGGAGCGGCGGGAGGAGATGATGCGGATGGTGTCGGAGGTGACTTGGAGACTTTTGAGAGCGGGAGTGGCGGAAGTTGGATTCGAAGGAGCTCAAAGCTCGGATGCCGACACGACACGCCGATCGGGGGTGCTGGCAGGGCTGGTTGGACTGCTGGTGCGGGAAGTGATGAAGACGGAAGCGGACAGGACGACAAGGACCATGCACGCAGGCGACGTGCGGCGGATGCTGGAAGTGTGCAGTGCTGTTCTGAAACGCCGCCCATCGACAGCGACAGCGACTCCGATGTCTGTGCAGTGGGACGTGATGTCGTGCTGTGCGGAGGCACTGTCGACGGGGAGGGAGGTGGTGTTGGGGCCGGGGGTTGGGTTTCTTTTGAGCCAAGGCCTCTAAACCGATGGCACACCGAAAGCACACCGAAAGGATGGATGTGAGGGAGAATGCGACTCTCTGGTTTCTAATGGATTCAGTTGACATCTTAAGTTCTTGGCTGCCTTTGTCGTTCATTTCAAACAGTGTTGACCCTCTATTTTTCTTTCGTTGAAAGTGATTTGAGAATAATTCTTTGACTGAATGATCGAAATGGGATGATCAACTCGACAACCACCGTAAATAATGCGAGAATTTTCTTACATACAGTAATCAAGCGTCACAGACATCTCATATATCATCCTTATAGATTTATTCAAGTTCCTCTCCATTTCGGACAATAATAGTTTATAATGAATGATAAGTGGTTGAATGTTCTCAATCTCGAATTGGAGAACCAATCTTCAATATTCAAGAATTTTGAGTCTTATTTTGAGAATGACATGATAAAAACAAAAAAAATAATGGACTTGCTTTTGACGATCGTCATGAAAAAAAGCAAAAGAACGCAATCAATTTCGACTCCGAGGCAGGAATGGAGAGAGTGGAGGGCATGTGTGGGAATGAACCTTAAAGAAGTCGGAATGAACAAGAAATGAGGAGAAAGAGTTGAAGATGAGAATGACAAGGAGGGAGAAGCAACCAACAATTTCTCTTTTTATGAAGCTCATTGTATTTCAGATGATACCTTGTTTGACAATTTTATCTTAAAGAGGACCAAATCATTATACATACTACGTTCGTGTGAACCCGAAATTCCAGATGAAAATCTCTCAATGTTCGAAATGGGATGATCAACTCGAACAAGAAAGTTTCAATCCTTCTCGTATTCCTGAAGATTTTATCATGAATGCACGTGTAAACAATGTCGAAATGGAAGAAAGAATCCTAATCCTTTGGAGAAGATGTGAAATTTAGTTTTTTGCTGAATGCCTTTATATCATTTTCGATCTGTGGATTTCCGTCAGATTCTGTGACGATTTCGAGCAGTGGTGCATCCAATTGAAGTTTCAGCTTCTCCATCATTCCTTTCGCTTGCTGTTTGTCAGCTATACTCTTGAAAAACACCCTCAACGTTGAACATTTGTGATCTTCGGGGACAACGATGCACTCCAACGGAACAATTGGCAAGAATAGATCTTTTACGTGGCTCATTCTTATTCCGGAGGGAATCTTTCCGAAGAGGATGAATGGCGATTTCATGAGGACCAGCATATCTGTCTTGATTTGGACTACTTCTCGCTCCGGTGGGACTTGTGGGTGAATGGGGACGCCAGAGGTGAGGGGAGGTGATGATGTGTTCGTGTTGTCTGTTGGATGCTCTTCCTGTGGAATAAACTTGATTGATGAGTCGTCGTCATTTTGTTGCAGTTCGAGGAGTTGTTGTTCGGTGAGTGGGTGAGACTGAAGGAATGCTTTGCTGTCGGCACTCGAAGCAATTTGGACAGAAAAGCGGCCAAGTTTGGGCTTATTTCGCTCCACAATCGATTGTGCTTGCAGTGCCTCTTGGTCGGATCTGAAATGGACTCTCCATTTCACAAAATCGGAGTTTGGATCGGGAAAGGGGATGGCATATAGCGGATCGACAGGATGGAAAATCTTTCGAACCTGTTTCTTTCTGATTGATTGCGAGACATGAGTGAGCAGAAGTGACGGCATGCTGTTGATAAAGTGAGTGAGAGTTGAGAAGGAGGCATCGCTACTGGAAAGAGAGGGAGAGGGATCGGTTTGTGGCGACGGTTCACCTTCGCCGGAAGGGGTCTCCAAACCCGCTTGTTGTTGTTCAAAGAGACTGTTGATTGATGCAACATAATCGTCGCTGATTGGAAACGTTCTGAGAAGTTCTGCGTCCATCGATTCGGAAGCCAGTGTGATCTGGACGCCGTCTACGATCGGTTTGGTTTCTTTGATTAAATCTTTGGCTTGTTGTAATTCCTCTGGCGTGTGGAAGATCATTCGTTCATGAACTAGCCCATCCTTCGACTCTGGAATAACAAGGAACATCGTCGCTGATGGAACGAGGGGCAGGAAGAGGTCCAGAAGCGCGTCTCCGCTGCTTTGTTTGACGTTCAGAAGATGAAGAATGTGAGCAGATGCGAGTGTCTCCAACATTGGAGGTCGACGGGCGTCCTCATATTGAGCAAAGACTGATTGAAGAGTCGATGATTCCATCTGTCTGAGATATTTATGAACAAGGTCATGCTCACTGAGTGGATGTGTGTCAAGTGACGCTTTGTTCTTCGCCTTCGATGCAATTGTGACTTCGACACCTCCGAGTTTGGGTCTGGTCTTCTCAATCAATGCTCGTGCTTCCTTTGCATCGTTTTCCGAGTTGAAATGAGCTCTCCACGTCCGAAAATCGGTGTTTGAGTCCAAAATTTGAATAAGAAACAACGGCTCTTTGTTCTGAAATACTGCTTTGACATGTCCCCATCCGATCGACTTGGGTACCCGGACGAGAAGGAGCGATGGTCTGGTGTTAATAAATTGCGTGAGGGAAGTTGGAGTGGTTGTGGAGAGGAAATCCAGGGCTGACATGGTGGATTGGTGAGATGGGGAGGATGGTGAAGTGGTCGGCGGCTGTTTTGCGACGGTTGGTTCGAGTTCCTGCGATCTGTCGACAGGTGTCTGAGGGGAAGTTGGGAGATCTGTTTGGCTTTGCGGTTGAGATGGCAGTGGGTCGGTTGGGAGTTCGATCTCTTTGAGAGGAGGAGGTGGTTCGGCTGGTGGATGATCTGAGTTTGGTGACTCGGGTGCGGGTGTGTGTTCTAAAGGTAAAATGGAATATTGGTTGTTGGAGAAATCGAGTTCTTGAGAGCTGATCAACCGTGAAGGGTGTTCAGGTGGAATGTCGAGTGGTGGGAGAGAAGAAGATGTATGACGAGACATCTTCGAAAAGAGATCTGGTGTCCGTGCTGGAGATGATCCCGTTGGAGGAGTGGGTTCGTTTGGTGTGATGTGAATATCTTGAGAACTTCCCAGAACTGGAGTGCTGTCAAGAGATTGTTGTTGGGTGGATGGTGAAGATGGGAGATGTGATGGTTCGCGGATTGAGGTATCCATTTCTTGAGAGCTGAACAGGCCTGGCGGTCTGTCCAGTCCCTCCTCAAAAGAATTGTGAGGGGAGATTGGCTTGTCTGATGTTGATGGAGCCATTTGAGACTGAATTTGAGGGATCGATGCAACCAGAGATGTCAAGCGTGGTTGGGTAGGTGGAGCGATTGGTGGAGGAGGGGTGAGAGGAGGACGAAGAGGTGGTGGTTCTGTCGGTGGAGGGGGAGTCATCGAGAGTTGGCGAGGTTGAGGTTGGTTTGTGTTGAGAAGGGTTGATAAAAGTGAGATAAGTGGTGGAGGAGAGGTCATTGAGCCTGGACGAGATGAAGGCTGGCTTTGGGTGGGAACTGTTGAGAGTTGTGGGATTATGGGTGGAGGCTCAGATGGAGGCGGCGTGAAGGAAGACGGAGGGCGAGGAGGGGGTTCGTGTGGAGGAGGAGTGGAAGACGAATGTGGGAGATGGTGTTGTGATGATTGTGGAGGATGGGATGGAGGTGCTGGAGAGATCTCCCTTTCAAGTACTTCCTTAATCGCAGCCATTCTGTCCATGTCGGTCTGTTTTTTCTGTTCGATCGCTGTTGGTTGAGGACGAGAATCCGTGTCAGCAGTGTTCTGAGTCGGACGGGGCGGCTTTTCTGGTTTCTTGAAGACGAACGAAGCAGGTCGATGGATCGGGACGATCGAGTCCTCGTCTTTCATCCGACCAACCACCACGTCTTCCCCGATCTCCCAAACAGCCTCCAAATGTTCGACAGCTGCGTCACACTCCGCCTCGCTCGAGAACGACACGATGAAGCTCAGCCCGCTCGCAGTCTTCTTCGGAGCAATGAAGAGCGGCTTGGTTTCTGCGAACGCCTTCTGCACCGACTGCTTCCCGCGATCCGGAGGCAGGTTCTGCACGACGAGCTGATGAATGACAGTGACGGGTTTTTCCTTTGGACGAGGAATCACAGCGATCGATTTCGCTTGTCTCCTCCAAATCGTCACGTTTGGACCAATCTCCCACACCCTTCTCAATTTCCCTGCTGCCTTCAAGCAGAGATCACGATTCAAGAATGTCACAATCCACGCAGATTCACCAACGCTCTTCGGAGTCTTCAAGCAACTGACAGGCGCCGTGTCCCAAAAATCGGACAGCAACTGGTCTGGTTTCCAATCTGGCGGAACACCTGTGAGGCCTAACTGGAGTGGGGAGAGAATTCTGAGTGAAGCAGGACAAGGCGGTGGGGGTGGGAGGGGTCGTTGTGCTTCGGGTGATTGTGATTTTGACTGGGATGGGATAGATTGTCGTGCTTCGGATGATTGTGGTGTTGACTTGGATGTGATAGATTGTTGTGTTTCGGGTGATTGTGATTTTGACTGGGATGGAATAGATCGTCGTGCTTCTGACGGTGGTGGAATGGGTGGGGGAGGGATGGATCGTCGTGCTTCGGATGATTGTGGCGTTGACTGGGATGGGATGGATGACTGTGGATCAGGTGGAATGGGCTGTGCGGGTGGCGGTGGTGAGTTGGAGAGTTGTCTCACCAGCAGTGCTTTTTGCTTCCATCCCCCAGAAATCGGAGGGGTTGGTTGTGTTGTCGGAGACAGTCTGCCCGTTTTCATTTCTCCTTCAGCAGGAGAAAGACTGTGTGTGTTCGCTGGTTGTGCGTCGGAATGCTGGTTAGATGGATGTGGGGTGGATTCAACGAGACCAGGCGGAAGAAGGAACGGTTCTGTCGTCAGTCGATTTTTCTCTTTTATTTCTCCTTCAGCAGGAGAGAGTCTGTGTGTGTTCGCTGGTTGGGCGTCGGAATGCTGGTCAGATGGATGTGGAGTGGATTCAACGAGACCAGGCGGAAGAAGGAACGGTTCTGTCGTCAGTCGATTTTTCTCTTTTATTTCTCCTTCAGCAGGAGAGAGTCTGTGTGTGTTCGCTGGTTGGGCGTCGGAATGCTGGTCAGATGGATGTGGAGTGGATTCAGCGAGACCAGGCGGAAGAAGGAACGGTTCTGTCGTCAGTCGATTTTTCTCTTTTATTTCTCCTTCAGCAGGAGAGAGTCTGTGTGTGTTCGCTGGTTGGGCGTCGGAATGCTGGTCAGATGGATGTGGGGTTGATTCAACGAGACCAGGCGGAAGAAGGAACGGTTCTGTCGTCAGTCGATTTTTCTCTTTTATTTCTCCTTCAGCAGGAGTGGGTGTCTGTTTTGGGAACAAGCTGAGAAGGCGTTTCATCATTCCATTGAGTTCTTCCTTTTTCTGGATTAGCTGCGCTTGTTCCACAGGCGGGCTGGAATGGTTCGATGGTGTTTGGATCGGCGTCGCTGATGATTTCTTCTCTTTCACTTGAAGTGTCGCCTGAGGAATCGCGACGAGAGATGGATCAGACGAGAGAGACGGAAACTCGTCGAGTTGCGGAATCACAGAAACCGGAATGTTCTTCGGACGATCAACCGTTCTGATCGCTCCAGCGACTTTCTGCCAGACGACCACATTTGGATGAATCGCCCACACTCCTCCCATGTTACTCGCAGCCTCTCTGCACTGGCCAGCATTCGAGAACGACACAACCCACGTCGCCCGGTCGAATTCCTTTTTCGTCATCCAACAATCCAGCGGGGTCAGCCTCCCAAAAGCGTCGATCAGCTGTTTTTGCGTCACGCTCGGCGGAACACCAGTCAGAACGAGCTGGCTGGGGGAGATGTTGTTGAGAGGAGTGTGAGGGAGATTCTGAGGGCGAGGGAGATCGGGCTGAGGGGGAGGAGAAGGAGGTGGTGGTGGACGAGGACGAGCAGCGAGTGAAGCTTTGGACTGGTCGGTGTCTGTGTGCAGCTGAGTGTCCTTCTTCACTTCCTGTTGAACTTGAACTGGCCGACTCGTTCTCGGAATCGTCACAGATCTCTCTTTATCGAATCTGAACCCAACACTCAATTCTGGATCCAACTCCCAAAGTTTGTCAAGTTGAGTCGCCGCTCTGTTGCATAAATCAACAGTTGTGAATGTGATCACCCAATGTGTTTTCGTTGTGTTCTCCACGAGCGAGCAATTGATCGGTTTGACGTTTCCAAACAGTGCCTTCACATCTTTCTCTGTCAAAGTTGGCGGAACATGGTACAGGACGAGTTGGCGTATTTGCGTGTTGGTTGCTGTGGTGAGGTCATTTGACGGCTCTGATCGAGCAGGAATGGGCTTCATCTTCTGGGCAAGCTCTTCAGATGATATTTGAGTTTGGGTCGCGACAGACTTAACATTTCTGGCTGTTGTTGGGTGTGGTTGGGGTATCTCTGCTTCTTCTTTTTCTTCTTCTTCTTCCTCATCTTGTTCGCTTTCCTTCGACCACGATTCAGACTCGCTTTCATCAGATCCTCCGCTCGTGTGCTGAGAGTCTTCTCCAAACACAACATCCGTGTCATCAACAGTTGGAGTGTCGGGAGTGGTGCTGAAGGGGATGATTGGGTAGTGATGAGTTGGTGACAGTGGGAAGGCCAGTCTGTCTGGTCGTGGAATCAGAACTGTTTCGTCCTCGCCCACTCTGAACCCAACCTCCACAGAATCACCCAGTTCCCAAATTGAAGGCAGTGCAGACACGGCGAGGATGCATTCCGAAGGCGACACGAACGACAACACCCACTGCGTCGGCTGGGGATGCCAGCAGGATTGCACGGGGAACGCGTGTCGCTCGAAGATCTGCTTCACTTGGAGCGAGGTGAGTGTGGGTGGAGTGTTCTCCAAAACCAGCTGCGACGTGATTGCCGAGACGAACAGGCGGCGAGGCGAGAGCGAGCGAGGACGAGGCGAGAAGTGTGGCGATGAGGGAGGTGAGGAACGGTGATGATGAGGACGGGTTTTGTGTGGGGATGATCTGGGTGCTGGTGGTTTGCTGAGAGAGGACGGGAAGAATGGGGCAGAGGAGGGTTGGAAGGGATTTTCGAGTGATGAAATGAGAGGATTCCCATTCCTCAAGAGTCCATCCAAAAAAGAAGAGTCATCCAGTGTCGAAAAAAATGAGGGGAGGTTGAATTTTTGTTGGTCAAAATTCCATGGTGAGTGAGTTGTCGGAGCATTTTTGGATTGTTCCAGAATCGGCGAATATGAACCAAGAAGAGGGTGTGTTAGAGGATATTTTGATGTTGAAATGTCTATTTTGTGATATTCATGTTTGAAAGTGGAAGAACAAGATTCTGGCGAGTTTGGAGGCGGATATGATGGAATCGATGGTGATTGTGAAGATGATGGAAGCGGTTGAAAAGGAGGGAGTGGATCCAAATGCAGTATGGATCGATACGCAGAGGACGGAAGAGGAGATAAGATAGTGGTTGGATGATCGTTGTTCGATGTTTTGTTTCGTGTCCTGATTCGCTTGCGAAACGCATCAAATGAAGATTGAAGATGCAAACATGATTGATGATTGGCACTGGAGAGTGATAAATATTGTGAACTCTGATCGATGCCCATCTCAAGCGAAGAAGTGTCAACTGTCAAATGGTCACCTTTCCATCGATAAAAAAAGGAAGACAATGGGTCCTCAACAAAGAGGTGGATTGATGCGAGAGAATGTGGGTTGGGGGTTGTTCGGTGGGAAGAGATGAGAGGAGCGGGTGACGTGAGGGAGATGGTTGGGATCGATTCGTTTTGACATGAAATCAATGAATCAAGAAAACTCCGAAAAAGTTCAGGGACTGACTTTATGTTCCTCCCAAATTGCGAGAATGGAGGAAGACGAGCTTGCCAAGAGGGAATATCTCGAATAAAAGCGATTCTTCCATTCGATAGAACTCCTGCTCCTATCTGCTCGTCAAGACATCCAGACAGCAGTTCATCGTCCTGGATGTTCGGAAGAACCGGCGGTGACAATGTTTGAAGGTGATGAAGGGACAAGATCACCCAGCTCAGCTGTTCTGTCGCTTTCATTTCGTTGCTTAACGAGAATGACGCAACCCAGTTCATCACAGCTTTCGTAAATGGTACAACACGTGCATCCATCATCATATATGTCGAGAAAATGTCATTACGAACTGCATCAAGTGTTAGAGTCCCGCAGAACTCAATTTGTTTGGCGTCGTCTTTCTGTATCTGTTCTGCACCATGGTTGCTGTTATGCCATTCAATAATCAATGGTGAATCTTCTGTGTCTTGCTGAATTGTCTTTCGGTGAACTGATGTTGATATATCGATTCTGTCAAACATTTGTTTTCGAAGTGCTTCCCATCTCATTCCCGGTCTTGTACATACACAAAATGATAAATCGTGTGTATCGTCCAGGAGTTCCAGGGGAAGAGGGGTGTTAGGGAGCACATCAACTACATCATCGAGAAATGCATCATCAAACACATCGTCCAGAATTGTCTGAAATTCAGGTGAACGATGGATTGTGGTGGACTTATCATTCATTAAATATAGGTTTACTCCTATTTCAGAGGTCATATCCTGTGATATCATCTTTTGAAATACGATCTTACCCTTTAGGAATATGTTTGAACCTGGCTTGCTTTTGGAACTCCACGCAGGATGTTTGTGTATGTGATAAAAAAACTCAACTCAGCATTAAAGGAGATTCGAATAGGTTTTCAATTGACAGGGTGCAATATAAGAGTTGAGGGTGCTCAGACTTGGATCGGTCCCATTGAGGGGTTTAATTGATATTTCGAAATCGAAAAAACTCACACAGGTATACATAATGAGGGAAATCTGATTCTAACTCTCCCCATACTTCATTTGAATGAAGTCTATCTTGCCAACGATAATCTTAGCTATTCCACTCTGGAAGGTTTTGGTAGTCATTCATGATCAGTTCAACGGCATCTGAAAGTCCCTCCTCCTCCAACTCCCGAAGAATCAACGTTCGTAGTTCTGGAGTGGGGATAGAACGATAAGGAAACAGAATATTCTCGTTAATCGCTTTGAGTGCAAAATGACTTGATTCTGCGCATTCTTCGAGACTCAGAACGTGAACAATGGCTGCAACTCCACCAACATCCTTCCAAAATTGAAGAGAGGCCAGACTTTGGCAAATCAGTCCCGTCACGACTCGCACGAACCATGACACTTGTCCATTCAGATTTGGGCTGGTCTGGCCGTGCGAGAGGAGAATTCGAGGAAGATACGCATGAAGGGAAGGGGTATCAATACGAGTGAGGTTGGTGGAGTCCTCTTTGAAGAGATGAGCAAACAGGAAAGACAGGATGGAATCGTGGAAGCCATACTCCTCGAAATCAACTCTCAGAAAGTCTTCGCTGGCAACAAACTTGTTGAAAAAGGCGAATAAGAGTGATTTGTCTTCGCTGTCTGGTCTGCAGCATTTTGAACAGGGTCTCAAGAATCGTGCGATGATTGTCTTTGCTGTGTTGGAGTTGATGGTGAGGAGAGGTTCGACGAGCGTGAGGAGATCAGCAAGTGGTGTGGATGAGTCTGGAAGAACAAGGTCGAGTGAGATAAGGTCATCTGAGTGCGAATGTGATTGAACATCCACCAGAATCTCCACAATTGGTAAAACTGCCTCTGTGCGAGCTGGTGAGAGTGGTGTTTCAAGCAGAGAGCCGGTCCATACTCCGATTTGTTGCATGACTCCCTTTGATTTCAAAATCTCCTTTGCTTCATCGTTCTTCGCTCCAAGAAGCGCCAGACAGGAGAACGCAGATGTAACAAGCTTGCAATGGTTGGAAAGGGTCTTCAAATCTTCATTGCAAAGATCAGCGAGGAGAGTGTCGATGGCTTTCATTGATTCTGTCAGAAGAATCGAACACTTTCCCAAAAGCGTTTCTTTCTTCAGCGTGCCATCTGAGTTCACCGAGAACGATGTTGTTTCCGTAACAGGCCATTCCAGCGGAGGGTTTTTAAATCTCACTCCATCCAGATTCAGATAAACGGCCTGTAGAACACACAGCCTTGTTTCAAGCGACTCCGCTCCAATCAGACGATACAAGAAGGATGTGGTGGAATGAAATTGGGCATCATTGTTGGAATAGTTGAATCCCAAGTTTCCGGCAACTGTCACAATCTTCTGAATCAGCGGTTCGAAGAGGCCGAATGATTGAGACACACGCAAAGCGCCAGGAGAGATTTCCTCCACACATTTCGATGTGGTAAATGGAATAAATGTTCTGACAAAGTGTTGAGTGGTGTCATCGAACAGGAAACGAGATGTTGGCCATTTCGAGTGAGTTGACAAATGATTCCAGACTTCCCAGATCTGAGAAAATCAATGGAAGGGAAAGGAATACCTTCAAACATCCATCGAGGGACTCATCAGAAGGTAGTGATTGAGTTAAAAGAGAAGGAAAGAGGGTGGAGTCTCGGAGCGTTGAGTCGTTGTCAAATGACATCAAATCTGGATAGAAAAGTCAAATGAACAAAATAGATACCAATGAGAGAAACCAAGAACGATATCACTGCGTCCTGAGAATTGAATCGAGAAAGAAATGCAAACGAATACTTCTTCTGACCTGTTCTCACCAATCAGATTTCCACATATGTTCAAGACATCCACACTGCACAACTTGTTGAAAATAGAAGGATCTGTGGAATATCAGTAAGGGTGTGTTTTCAGACATGTCAGGTTGATTCGAAGAATGTTCAAAGCGTTGGCCTTTTCTGATTCAGCCCCTGTAGACAATAGCCCAATCAATTCTTCCAGCCGATCTTCAATATTCGCTGAAATGAAATAGAACAATGGTGAGCGCCCAGACGGTTAGGAAGTGGAAATGATGTTGTTGGAGTCAAATCTGACGAGATACGCCCTTGAACGTCCTCCAAAAGATGAAGCTGCCGTGCCATCGCGAATTATTTATAATTACGAGATGATAACTTCAAATATCTAGAATTGTTTGAACTCTCTTCTTGAATTAAGGGTCTGCTCATTTGACAAGACAATCAGAAATAGATCATTGTTTCTACACACTGAAATAATTATCGAACCATCCAGCACATCGCATATGGCTCCTCAACGTGAGCTGTGTGTCGTTGATTGAAGCTGCTCTTTCATCGTCTTCCAGGAGTTGGATTTTCATCGAATATCTCCACATTTATTCTCGAAAATGACAAGCGGGGTGATATTGTCTCGTTTGTTGAATCGGCAAATATTTGACAGATAGTCAGTGAAATTGATTGAGATGACGATCCTGATCAAACCGTTGATGAATCATTCGGAAGTACGATACTTCCATCTAGCGTTTTGTCAACAGTCTGCATATCCCCATCTATTCATTGTTCCGAAATACTATGCTCGTCGACAAGAATTCAATCACTCCCCAAATTGAAAACGCAGAGGCGCCTCGAACAGTGTGACGATTGTTTCTCGGCATAACTCTCATTTTTTCAGAGCTTTCTTGAAAGCTTTCTCACTCAGATTTGTGGAGACTGTGAATCACTACGTCCAATCATGCTGAATGGTCTCCTCATTCTTGTGACTGGTTCGTCTAGCCTTGATTTCATTCCATGTTGTTGATGATTTTGACAGAATCTGATTGGGCCCTCTCAACAATTCTTGAAGTGGAGTACATCAAACCTCTTGAGGAATATTGTGAAAAGACACAACCATGTGATGTTCCAGTGTGATTCTTGTTTCGTTATCATCTCTCAGATTGCATTCCCAAAATTGTTGTCTCTGATTGGTTCGACAATTATTTGTGTTGATCTTGACTCTTTTTCACTATTCTTTCCATCAGGGAAAACATCAGAAGGAGAATTGGATCGCATTTGTCGTTCGTCGATCAGTCAGCGAGGTAATTGGTAATACGTGCTAACGGGTTTTCAAAGGGTTAGATCATGCTCATTTCAACATGACGTGAATATTAGCTTTTTTTATCGAAGTTTTCACATTATGAACACTTCACTTCACAAATCAGCTCGTTTAAATGAACATTTTTCCACTCCATCAGAATCAAGCGATTGTTGTCAACTTCCGTTATAGTGCCCGGATAAACCCGCACAAAATACAAAAACCCGCACAAATTCTAGTTTTGAGAAATCAAGTTGAAATAATTGCACTGATCTTGAAATTTGCATTTTTATCTCACCACATCACAAATTACATGAGGGTTCATCACTAATATTTTAATGGTTTTGATCTGAATTGAATTCTTTAAAAAATTGGTAAATTGAATTGAAACAGTGTTTGAAATGTAGAAACAATGGCGAAAAGAAATATTCAATGCGTGGTGCTCAGATATAGGTGTTTCCCGATGATCCCTCGCACCTCCATGTTCCGCACAAGATCGACGTTCTCCTCCACCCTTGCTTCACGTTCAGTCGTCCTCCCTGCTCCAAATGTTGAGCTGTTCGATAGTGTTGGATTTTAAATCGCAGGTGATGCGAGATGATACCTTTCAGTGCTTCTGTCCCGTTCGCCACTGTCGTCGAGAGGGATTTGATGGGACAATAAAGGCGAAGAAGGCGACACAAGCGAGGAAAAATGCGACGATGAACGAGATGATGAGGAGAATTTGGAATTCGCTGATTGTCTTTGTCATCTCGCTGATAACAGCTTCGAGGAGCATTTTGAACCCGCCACGCAGATCGTACACGAGGAGAGAACCCATGATCTGAGAGGAGAGGACACAACGCGAGAGAAAGGGGGATCAGAAGGAGGAGAGTGGAGAGCATACCTGGACGTTCTCGTTGCTGAGCGGCATCCCGTTGTAGGGATTCGGTGCTGTAGCAATCATGCGGGCTGCCTCAATGTGCTTCAGGATGAGTGCCTGCAGTCCGCTGAAGTTTCCTGTTAGTCCATAAATCCGAATTTCCACTGCACAATCGGCAGGATCGTAGGGCATGGATTCAGTTGACTGGGAGAGTGATGAAAATAGCGTGTGATGAGAGAGAAATGAGATCGATGTAAGAAAGCGGACAGAACGAAGTGAAGATCGCATGGAGGAGTCAAACCTCGAACATCAGTGCGTTGACCGAGCTGCCATTCTTCATCGTTGGTTCAATGGACAATGTGTCGAAGATTTGGTCGCCAGTCGGGATGACGTTTTGGGAGGAGGAACCCTGAAAACGAGTGAAAAGAGAGACGGAGAGATGGGTGGAGGAAATGGGTTGTTAGAAGCGGAAGGGAGGATACCTCACTCGCGAGTAGTGCCTTCATATGGCATATGTCGGATGAGATGTGTCTGCTGTCGATCCACTGTCCTTCTGCTCCGCCACGACACACTGTGAGAGGAGAAAGACGAGGAGATGAGGAGGAAAGGCAAATGAGTTGAGAATGTGAGCACACCGCCAACAATTTGGATGATTCCAATCACAACGCGGACGGAGAAAGAGTTTGGGACGAAGTTTGACATTTTGTTGAGCAGATCAATCTGTTGCGGTGTCAGATCGTTTCTGCCCTTCTTCTTTTTATTTTCTTTCTCTTCCTCTTCAGCCTCTCTCTTCGCTTTCAGCGATTTTGTCTCTACCTTCTCGCCGTCTTTCAGCTCGTTCTTCTTCTCATTCTCGTCTTCTTCGTTCTCCTCATCGTCCTGATTCTTCTTTCCCATCATTTCTGCAATCTGCATCATCGCAATCATCTGTGGGTTCATTCCTTGTGAGATCAGCATCATTTTCATTGTCTCATCGTCGTTCACCTGCCCTCGTTCAGTGTTTAGCTCCAGCTCCTCATCGGTTACTTCTGTTTCATCCAGCCGAAGCTTCAGTTTGAGGACGTCATCCTCGCGGGCAGTTGCGATTTAGAATAAAACTTCTCTTCGCTCTCGCTTGAGTTTGTTGATGGTCTGCACATACTGCACAATCAGGACGATGAGATGGTGTACAACCGAGGCTCCTCCAACCGCGATGTCGACGTACTGCACGGCCAACGACTGTTGTTCGGAGTTGGCACTGGTCCGTTCTTAATCACGAAGTAGAGCTGGGCAGGGAGGCCAGGCCATTCCACAGTGTTCCAGAATCCTTCGTTGATAATGATGAGAGCAGCTACGTTGGCGATGTTGTTGACCAGGTCAATCAGGTTCATGTTCACGACTTGCGTCTGTCACACGCATCGTAGAGGCGGATCCGAACTTGATCTCATTGGAGGACGGGATGATGATGGGGATGTCTTCGAATTCCATCGTCGAAAATTAATGCGTCGCCGAAGCTTCCTGGGACACTTCGTCCAGTCCCTCGAGGAGCGTGGTTGCTCTCCTCTCGAACACTTTGTTGATGAGACTGGTGCTGGCCATGAAGGTCACGTTCATGGATTCCAGCTGAGCTTCTGTGTATTGTGAAGTGGCTGACATGGTCGGTGGTGACACTGCACGCTGTGAACGTTATCAGCACAACCACAAAAACATCGCCACCATGGTCCCGACAATCACAATCCCCGACATGATCACAATGTGGATGAACAGAGGCAGGAGCGCTGTCTTGTCTCGTCCAACTGGAGAGTGGCGCCAGAGTCGTTCCTGTTCTTCTTCTTTTTCTGTTGCCCACTCGACCGTCCAGCAATGCTCGACAGCTTGCTTCCTCCACTCACTCTGCTCATCGTCTCGGTCAGTGTCGTGTCCTCTTCGATGATGTTTGCTTCTGTGAACATCAGCATGGTTGTGTCGTCGTCTCTGTAGATGTCTCTCAGCAGTGCCCCGTATCCTCTGATCACCTGCGCACTGTTTGGGTACTGGCGAAGGAGCAGCTGGTAAACATCTCGCGAGTCACGCTCGAATCCGATTGCCTTGTCCAAGAAGAGCATGATTCGGTCCAAATCCATGTTTTCTTTGGAGAGGAGCAGATACGCTTGTTGGAGGTAGGTGCGGGACATGTCGTGTGCTTTCGTAGCTTTTGCAAAGATCAGTTTGAATGACACACCCTGTGAATTCTGCCCGCCCTGTGCACTTGTCTTTCGTTCCATATCTCGCATCAGCGCAAACACAACCCATCGCTCGTGCAAAGAAGGCACACACTGGTTGGTTGTTCAGAGGCAGTCGCCCATCTTCATCTGGCTGTTGGTTTGGAAAGATAGAAGAAAGCTGAGCAGATCCAAAGCTCGCATGAAGAGAGCATCTTCTTCTGAGCACTGCACAGGATCTGATCGGCAAGAGAAATGCACTCTCTGTTCTTCCTGCATTCTTTCTCGGTCAAGAACTTGATTGCTTCTTGCACCTGCCTTGCGTTGGTGTATTTCGGCACTTTTCGATTCACTTGCTCGCTCAGCAACTTTGACTGGACAGACTGTCCTGTCATACGCACTCATGTTTGGCTGATAAGAGGCAGACGGCGTCGGCTCGGCTGGGCATTAACCGAATACCTTCCTTGTTATCGCCGATCTTCATTTTGTCTTGGATGAGAGAGAGGAGTGCGGTGAAGATGACGATGGCAGATTGGTGGCGAAGAGAGGTGCGTAATTGAAGTGTCAAATGCAAATTTGGCTCGGGTCAGGACTGTCTGCGTAGTCCACGAGACGATGGCTGAATGTTCGTGTGCACTCGTGAGCCCACAGTCGGATCACGCCAACTTTGTTGATCTGGTTCCTGTTGGCACGGTAGAGGCTGCCGATGATGTTACTAATGTCATTCAGATCGAATCGGATGTGCAATTATGCTAGGAGGTAACGGAGCTCAGCCACAACCTGTTTGTACACGTTCAGAGTACCCTTCCTCGTTTGTGCGAGAGTTCCGTCCTTGGTGGATTTCATAAAAGATGAATCGATCGAGATCAACCGTCTTCGTCTGGTAACTTTCATGGACTTTATCAGCGAACATGGATCGAAATCAAGATTCGTTGGTGCGGTGCTCAGCGAGGAACAATTCCAACAGCTCCAGTTGATGACAGTTGTTCCGACTTGTTTTCTGGAAAGGACGAGATGAGGGGCGTGCCTGTTTGGGGTAAAAAGCTGACCTGCGTGACTGACGAACTGGCATCAGCTGATGAGTCTGTCGATGCCATTTAAAAGCGAGGAAATGATTATTTCGAGCTGGAACGCAATTTTGGTGAGGCTGAGTGTGGATGATCCGATGATGGCATACAATGAATGATCAACTGCCCTTGCTCCAGTTGGCTCGTCTGTGTTGATGTACTTGTCGAGTTGGGCATTCATCGTCAGAGGATGGAAGAGTGAGATAAAGGATCATTGTGAAAAACAGTGGAGAGAATGTGATTTGGACGCGAGTCGTTGCGCGGTTGAAGTGTCATCCGAGGAAACGAGGTGAGGCCATATTATCTATCAGAACTGATTGAAGTCGAAGAACAACTCTTGGGGGATGATGTTGTGTTGGCCGCGAAGTGCTGAGTCGCACTCCTCGAGTGTTCGGCACAAAACAGACCCACTTTTTGATTTTGATCCACCTCCGTTTTAATCAGTTTTGAGTAACTAGGTTTAAAAAGTGAAAATCTGAAATGGAAAGAATTATTTCATAATGGTTATCAACATTTTGGATTTTGTGCGGGTTTATGGATAAAAGCGGGTTTTTGAGGGCACTATTATGTGATTCTTTCGACCTTAAATTCACGCATACAATATCACTCCGCCATTTATTGAACTTCTATGTCTTCACTAGACTAATCTAACATTATTCGGTGAAAATGGTGTGATCTGACCCTTTGACAACAACTCAAGCACTTATCAGTTGGTTTCGATGGGTTGGCAACTTAAAATGAACACGAAGAAAGGGGAGATCATCATTCCACCAAGTATTTTATCCACAGTATGCACTATTTCCTTCTCAGATTACTCATATACACCAAACTTCATCATAAAATCATGGGTACCTCAATTTTCAGGGGAAAAACTCAATCACCGGGGAGAATCTCAGTTACAGGGGAGGATCTCAATCTCAGGGGAGGATCTCAAACACAGGGGAAAAACTCAGTCACAGGGGAAAATCTCAGTCACAGGGGAAAATCTCGGGCCACAGGGGAAGAATGTCACATACCATAAGGATTGAAGAAGAATGAAATTTTGATCATGAGTGGTTTAGTGGTCACGACTGCGGACTTTGAGACGGCGGACCCAGGTTCGATTCCAATCATCAACTTTTTTTTAACTTTTTTGATCTTCCTGCATTTCTCACTTATATGTTACATTCTCTTCATTTAATAACATTTCAATACTTGAAATGAAACCAAAGCAGATTTTTATGAAGATCTCACCCAATTCATCTCAACTCCCGTGATCGCTCTCACTGTAGTTTACGTATTCGCTGATCTGGAGAAGTCTAAAGGAAAAGAAGACGAAGGCGTGGAGCACAATTTGGAGATGATGTTACTGTCTGGAGGAGAACAGCCGACATCTGACGATCTTCCTCGCAGGACCGATCCCGCTCGTTTTGAGTCAGATCGAGTGAATCGAAACAGTTTGCCTTCATCATCTTGCTCTTTATCTTTCTTCCCGATTCATCATTTTCTTTTCTTAACCTCATTCTCTCAAAACTTTCCAGATCTGTTTTCCTATCTTGTTTATTCGGTTGCTCTCGTACTGTTCAAAATCCGACAGAAGATCTTCCGTTCTCATTCACAGGCACAACAAACTTTCACCGATTCTCGCATCCTGGAATTCAATTGCTGATGAACATGATTGACGACATCAAAAACACAAAATGCAGTTTCTCGCATCCTCCAAGCGTGTTGGGAGGAGTGAATGCGATTGTTCGTGTTTTTTTGAGTTTATCTTCAGTCAGAAAGAATGGAGAGACATATAGATGAGAATCTGATTCAGCTTTTTCTTCGAAGATCTTCCTTGTCGTTACCAGGTATGATCTTTTCTGTTCGAATCACCAATTCTGTCATCTTCTGCAGTTTGAAGATCTTTTGGGGGAAGATGCAAACGGACTGCTCCACATTCCTCAGACACGCCCTGGACGTTCGCTCAAGGAAACGATCAGAGTCTACCCTGTTTTGTTTGATAATCTCCCAGAAACTGCCGAAGGAGCAGCAACAAGGCATTGACATTCGAATACAGTCGAAATATCAGCATTCACGCGACTCGGTTTGCCAATATTATCTCGCACATGATTTCATCTCTTTTTTGCCTCTTCCTCACTCAGGAACAAGCCGACGTGGTCATTGTCACTCTTCCCGCCGACACCGTCCTTCCTGTCCCTCTCACATTCCCCCATCCACACACAGCTCACTCTCCCGTCGCGACGAAAGTACACCCCGTTGCCCATCAAGAAGACACTAGAAGAGTAATGATAACCAAACGTCGTCAAAACCAGCACTGCTCACCGCAATCTCCAACTCTTATTGTGCCTTTTCGCTTGTTTGCACACAGTCGTTGCCTTCGTACACACACCACCTCGTCTTCGTCCTCGCGGAGAGTGACACAGAAGGCAAGAAGCACACACTCTACTTCACTCGCTGTGTGGGAGAGCAGGGCTGGCAGAGAGAGAGTTGCCTGAGTATTTTGAGGAAGTGTCCGAACTTTTGAAGCGATTGTGTGAAGTTAAGTGTGGAGGAGGAGAAAAGAGTGAAGATTGCGATGAACTCGGAGGGGGAGAGTGATAAGGACTGAAAATGAAACGATGTCGTGATGCATTCATTCGATTTGATTCTCTTTTTCGTTCATTTGCAAAATTTGGCGTGAATTGTCCACTTTGCTTGTGAGTGATTGACAGGGGTTTTGGAACCGGAGGATTTTATGGGTAAAACAGTGATCTCGGAGGCAGAGGAAGTTCACTTTTCGCCACTCTGACGCTCTGGGTGATTCTTTTTTGAAAATAAAAAAAATACCAAATTCTACTTCGAAGAAATGGCGACTAAATCACAGAGAAGGTTGAAAACCTCTTATTGAGCAAATGCGGAGCTGATCATTTTTGCTCATTTTCTTCATTTTTAAAAGTGTGAACTGGAAAAACAACTATCAGATTCAATATTCAATTCTCCACCTCTACCATTGTTTTTCCTCCATTTCCATCAACTCTCCCCGTTGTCAATGAAATCCTCGGCGAACAACACTCTCGAACGAGTGTTAGTTGATCAGGGACACGGAAGTGATATTCGACTTTGTCAGCCGAACTGAAGTTTTCTGGAAGATATTAAAACAGAAATTTGGATTTTTACTTGGATTATCATCGATAGCCATCCCGGAATGTCGTCATCTGAATCAGATGGTCGGATCTCGTCATGGAAAAGAACACGATCTCCAAATATCCCATTTTGAAACATATACTCGTTCTTGATTCTATATCTTCCGTCAAAATAGGACCTATTACATCTGTCTGCACTTTGAAAAAAACTGGCAATAATTCTATATCAAAGCACATTATCGGCAGAAAATCTCCAAAGTTTGATGAGAAATCGCCACATTTTGCGAATAGTCCAATGTGAATACAATCTACAGCAATCTGGGTGACATTTGCACTGGAATCTAAAACGGACCCCAAAACTAGACAATTGAGTAATCACTATTTTCTCTTCATTTTTACGGTTTTTTGTTTCGTTCCATTTCAAAATGAGATATCTCGTTTTCCATATTTATTTATTTAAGGCTGGCCTCCGGTTCCAAAACCCCTGGTGATTGATCACGCGCAATCTCTTCATTTCCTCTCCTGATTAGAGAAACCAACTGAAAGAAGGATAGTGCATGTTCAATAATCTGTCGATACTTTCATGTTCTTGATGAAATGTGATTAAAGCCCTCCAAAACGAACGATCGTCCACGAGCGAGGAACATCATGGACCTACTCCTCCTTTGTCCGAACCTTTAAGCAATCTCCCCTCTTTTTCGATGTTTCATCCCTTTTTCTACGTTTCGGATCCTTCCAGCCGTATTGTCGCTCGTCATGGGCAGATTCGTCGCTGATTGCTTCAGCGAGATGAGTGTCGGACTTTGACATCATTGCGGGGATTAAGAAGCCTTGCACAACTTCCGCGATTGTTGGAGTGAAACAGCACTCATCTAAGTATTTCAAATAACACTCAAAGATAGATTTGATCCATTGTTCTTCGAGGAGAGGGGGATCGTTTTGTATCACTGACGGGACACTAAATTCTGCCGAAATGAAGCGTGGATTGTTCTTAGGTGTTATTTGTGACAGAAATCACAATGTTCAAATCAATTTCATGGATCTTGGAAGATCCTTGTGTTGTATGGGAGAAATTGAGAGAGCATGGCGGAATATCTGACAGCAGATGGTTCAGCTGCAGAAATGAAGAGGTTAAGATGAGATTGTCAAAGAGCTGGGAGCAGTGTTTTGCCCATGCTCACACTAACATTGAGGATGGTGAATGGTTGGAGAGGAGACGATGTTCACGAGATTGATGTCCTCAGTTGATTTCAAGTTGCCGATAATGAAGGATAGAGTTGAACATTTCCGCCTTTAAATGAACGAGGAAGAAACAAATGATACAGAAAGAAGATCAGACGAGAAAACGAAAGATATGCAAAGAAGAGACACATAATGAATCGGGAAGATAGATAAAGAGCAAGATGATGAAGGCAAACTGTTTCGATTCACTCGATCTGACTCAAAACGAGCGGGATCGGTCCTGCGAGGAAGATCGTCAGATGTCGGCTGTTCTCCTCCAGACAGTAACATCATCTCCAAATTGTGCTCCACGCCTTCGTCTTCTTTTCCTTTAGACTTCTCCAGATCAGCGAATACGTAAACTACAGTGAGAGCGATCACGGGAGTTGAGATGAATTGGGTGAGATCTTCATAAAAATCTGCTTTGGTTTCATTTCAAGTATTGAAATGTTATTAAATGAAGAGAATGTAACATATAAGTGAGAAATGCAGGAAGATCAAAAAAGTTAAAAAAAAGTTGATGATAGGAATCGAACCTGGGTCCGCCGTCTCAAAGTCCGCAGTCGTGACCACTAAACCACTCATGATCAAAATTTCATTCTTCTTCAATCCTTATGGTATGTGACATTCTTCCCCTGTGGCCCGAGATTTTCCCCTGTGACTGAGATTTTCCCCTGTGACTGAGTTTTTCCCCTGTGTTTGAGATTTTCCCCTGTGACTGAGTTTTTCCCCTGTGTTTGAGATCCTCCCCTGAGATTGAGATCCTCCCCTGTAACTGAGATTCTCCCCGGTGATTGAGTTTTTCCCCTAAGAATTGAGACACCCTAAAATCATAGCAACACGTGAAGTGATTCACCTTTCACGGAATCTGAAAACGGACTGAAATTGGAGGATCAGAAGGCTCTTCTCCTAAGTGTCACTTCACGTGTTGCTATGATTTTATGATGAAGTTTGGTGTATATGAGTAATCTGAGAAGGAAATAGTGCATACTGTGGATAAAATACTTGGTGGAATGATGATCTCCCCTTTCTTCGTGTTCATTTTAAGTTGCCAACCCATCGAAACCAACTGATTACCAATTACCTCGCTGACTGATTCCAACTTTCCTTCTCACAGGGATAATCTCAATCCCGGATAATAATATGATCACTGAGGTATAGCTTCTTCCACATTTCCGTCATTTTGTTCCAGATCGGAGAGTGTCTGGTGACATTGACTTCCACACTTCGATCATCTTCCACCATCCTCACCCACCACAAAACCCAATTCCTCGCATTTCTCGATCATTTTGAGAGTTCAGAGTCATCTTTTCCACATTTGCCGATTCTGGCCCAGCTATGTTTCTCTTCCCATCTCGAAGTGTCGAAGATGGCTCTCAAACCACTCCTCAAACAAAGCAGGTCTGATTCAGAAACACGCTCCTTCCTCCGAACACTCAAAGTGCCTTCTGGTTCGACTGACAGTTCGTCGGAGCTTGTCCCGTTCGCAGGACGACTGTGTTCCACACTGGCCGAGCATGTTTCGGAAATGAAGTCACTCTTCGCTGAATCGTCGCCTTTGGATGGAACCATCTCTGCTCTCTCCACCTCACTTCCCGATGAATCACAATTCCTCGCTGGAAACGCTGTTTTGGAGGTTCTTTCTGGAGGACTCTCTCTCCTCCACTCGGTGCTCTGTCGCATCGACAACACCAATCAAGTGGTGTGTCTCTGTCTCTTCTCATCTTCTCCAGACACTGATCGACTCTAACTTTATTCTCCTTCTCCAATCAACCATCATCGCCTGCCTCGATCTGCTTGAGCAACATATTTCGAAGTCAAGTTGTTCTTGTGAGAGCATCATCTCACTGTCGATCAAGACTCTCAACAGTTCGTGGAACTGTGCAGTGGGTAGTCTCAACAATCCCCTCCAACCGCTCCCCCAAGCTGTCCAATCCGTCTTCTCCGACGTTCCACAGCTGTGCTCGCTTTTGGAGCGAACATGCCGCCTGTCTTCATCAACATACTCAATTCACATTGGAATGATCATCAACATCAGTTGCTCTCTGCCTCACCTGATTCCTCGCATGCTGGAAGAGAATCTGGTTGACCGAGTGATCGACACATCCAAGCCGATAACTATTCCGACAACACATGCTCGATTCCATCTGTTTCTCATCTGGGCCGTCATCAATCTGATCACGAATCCACAAGATATCGCTCAAAACAAAGAAGAGCTGAAGAGAATCCAACAGTTGCAGTTTGAACGAGCGTTGAAGCCAGCCAAGCAATATCTGCAGTTCATTCTCCAGCGAGACGAATTCATTCTGGAGAATGACAAGGTCAACGAGGATCTGCCAATGAAAATCACTTCTCTTTTGAGACTGACATTGGTGCTCGAGCGAGAACTGTTCGAAGATGGTGAGATTGTGGAGACGGGAAGAGAGGAGTGGGAAGTGGGGTGGTTGGTGGAGAAGACAAAGGAGGATGAGTTGGGGGAGAGACTGAAGTGGATCAGACAAGACAATGTGAGAATGAAGAAGAATGAAAAAGCGAGATGGAAGAAAAGAGTGGAGAGACAACGAGAGGCAGGACATGAAGATGCGATGGAGGGATGGCTGTTGCGAAGGGACAATGGAACACAATCAGATATTGTGGAGTATCTGAGACATGCGGGAGACGAGAGTGGGTTTAATGTAACCTTTTTCGGATGATGGAAGGTTTGAGAGGAGAGATTGAACACTGAACTTCACGTTTCACGTCACAGTTTGATACTTTTAACTATCACCCTTAATAATAGACCCTCCACAAAACCGGTTTTATTTATTAAACCGGCTAAAATCAAAATAAGACGTTTCATCCACAATTTCGCCATAATCTCTTAACCCGTTACGTAATACACCATTTCAAGAAGAACTAGTGATTTTTCTCTTATAGGGGTGGCACTAATTATTGGCGCCTCCACCCAGGCCCAACAATTGCCTAATCCTTCATAATTTTCACCTTTTCTCACAAACGAAACAATTCTAAGGTGCTGGGCAATAAAATCAAGAGATAAAAAATGGAAGTTGGAGTTCAGTTTCTTGAAGTTTGAGACCCGTTTTCTGAATGGATCAGAGCGTATGCCTTCAATAAGTGAGGTTATTGTGAAAAACCGGAAGGATAGAAAACATTTTTGGTTCAATCTTCATCCGATTGCAGGGCATAATGATTCAATGATGTTGATCCGAACCATTGCCTCGAAGACACTGTCATCTGGTAATCGTGGATCTCTTTTGATCATTAAAAAACGCATTCTCAAGACACTTAGTCTGTTCACCTTCACGCTGAATCAATGGAAAGCCATAATCTCAGCTATTCAGTCTCGAAAGTGTGTCCATCCTCTTCCTCTGTTTTTCATGTCAAACAGTCATGATATTGCTTATAATGCATCGAAAACTCGTCTATCCTCGATTATCTGCGGAATATCGTATACTGGCGTGTATAGTCTAGAATTGAAACGAGATCATCATGATCGTCAAGTCCGCCGAAGACAATCTCCTCCAAAACCAAGACAATGCAGGTATCATCACTGACAATGTATTTTTATTACTTTTTATTCAACTTTTCTTCCAGGATAATGTTGAATACCCAACGTATCAACGACAAAGACATCACGGAATCATTCACCAACATCGCTTCTTTCTGGGTTACAACGACAGTTTCATCGACAGACCGTCCAGAGATTGTCATGAGTCGCCAGAATTCAGTCTTAACTATCTTGTTCTCTCCATTATTTGCTCGAAGTAGGCATTGTTCTGAAATGACACATCAATGTTCTTGAACTGATTTTTTTATCTCTTGATTTTATTGCCCAGCACCTTAGAATTGTTTCGTTTGTGAGAAAAGGTGAAAATTATGAAGGATTAGGCAATTGTTGGGCCTGGGTGGAGGCGCCAATAATTAGTGCCACCCCTATATCAAACTACCGTTCCCATGTTTCTAAGAGTTATTAAAGTACAATTCTTGCATTATATTGTGAAAAATGACCTTATATTGAATAAAACCGGTTTTGTATATTTTAGCCGGTTTTGTGGAGGGACTATAAAATATCATTCATGCTCTGTTCAATCATCTTCGTTCTGTGCAAGTTATCTCACGCTGCCAGTATCCAAGACCTTGTTGACGCCTTCTCGGCCAACTCGAATACCCTTCTTCTCTCCGAGACAGAGTACGACGGCGAGGATGTCGAACTCAAACATTCAAATCTTCGCTTCATTGGACAAGACCACTCGATCATTGTTCAACCGGAAGTTGCATCAAATGGCCTCTTCGTTGTGCTGGAGATGTCACACTCTCTCGAAAACGTGGACTCGACATCAGCAAACACGACAGTGAGCGTCTCAGCGTCCGCATACAAGAATGTGACAGTGACATCGACATCGCCATTGCTGTGCTCGACTTCGACGAGATTTGTGAAGATTTCTTCGAGTTCATTCAAAACGATCACTTTCGTCCCCGCATCGTCCAACGAAGACGCTGACGACAGTCTCAATGCCGAAGAGCCGACGAAGGAAACGAATGAGCTGGTTTCAGTGACAATCTCGTCGTCGTCGTTCAATGATTGTGAAGCAGCGCTGGAGTTCACGATTGTCCCCGCTCTCTCCGCAACAAGCTTTGAACTGTCGTCGTCGGACTTCAACCACTGCGGGCTTACCAAGGCTGTGCCGGAATATGTGACCAACGGGCCACAGAAGATGCGAATCTCGTCGTCATCGTTCTCGAACCAAAATGTGGGGATTGGTGGAAAAGCGGGATTTTTGACATTTGATTCCGACGATGGGGAGCTGGAGATCACTTCCAGCGACTTCCACACATTCTCGACGACAGACGGGAGTGGAGTGTTGTGTTTCAAGAAAGGGTCAAGACTGACACTGAAGAGCACGACATTCTCGACCGTGACTTCACTCGGAGCGTTGTCGGCGTGTGTTGTGATTGAAGCAATTCCGCAGAACTTGGTGATCAGAAAGTCGTTCTTCCGAAACTGCCGCTCTTCAGGAAAAGGTGGAGCGATTGTTGTGAGAGTGGCAAAGAACGAAACCGAACCGTCAAATTCAGAACAGACTGTGATCTCGTCTGCGTCGCTGTACGACAACTGGTTCTGGAAGAACACAGGAACGAAAGCGTCCGACATCTTCATCGAGGAGTCCGCACTCGCATACTTCGATTGCGACTCGTTTGGTGAGATGAGCTCGTACAGCTCTTCGCCGCATGTTTTGGATGCTTCGGGAACGAAATACGCGCTTCCTGTGTCGATCTCTCGTCTGCTGAAGCGGTTTGTGTGGTCGTTTGTTGTGTTTGGGGTGGGGCTTGTTGTGGCAGTGGCTGGGATTGTGATGTGCTGTGTTGGGGTGTGCTGCTGCGGGTGCTGCCCGTGCTGTTGCTGCCGTCGAACACGAAGATGTTGTGGGAGTGGGCGAATGCGAGTGTGCTGCGAAGACGACTCTGTGCCACACTCTGAATGCCAGCCTGCTCAACACGCTCCAAACGTGCCCCTCCAACCGAATGCGAACCAGCCTGTTCAATATGTGTATGCGATGCCTCCCAGCCATCCCGCACAGATGCAATATGCAGTGGGGCAGAATGGAGTTGCTGCTTTTCCTTCTGAAGCTGCTGTTATCGTGACAGAGCAACCGAATGAGCCTTCCTCGTTGCCATCGAAGACCGGATAATTTTTGACATGTGACATCCATTTTCCATATTTTTGGTGTCTGCCTTGTCAACCTTCGTTCTGTTCTTTCTCGCATTTCTGATAGTTCTGTTGATTTGAATGACTTTTGACAAAATTGTGATTCATGAGGATTTACAGGACCCTCAAAAGAACCAAGCGTCTTCAACAGGTACCAGAGAGAAGGTGTCGACACCGAAATGATTGTACTGCGATTTGTGTAAATCTCAATGAAATGATGCAAATAATATATGAGCGTGGAAAAAAATCAAATTTTACTGAATTCAGATTTAGTTGTTGAGTACACATAAGAAAGGTGAATTTATAGATTTCAA
Organism: Blattamonas nauphoetae; assembly: GCA_033064195.1. Classification (NCBI taxonomy): domain Eukaryota; phylum Preaxostyla; order Oxymonadida; genus Blattamonas; species Blattamonas nauphoetae. The sequence goes on from JARBJD010000180.1 coordinate 87,716, forward strand.
GCCTGATCGCGCATGAAATGGCCTTTCTAAGATCAGCACATTTTTGCACACTTTTTATTGCAAAACAAGTTCAAAGACAGGGAAAGGATGGAAAACAACAAAAAAAGAGGTCTCTATGTGAAACAATGGACAAAATACATCCATTAAAGAGAAAAATTGAAAAAACGTGAGATTTCAGAGTTGATCGTGACAACTTCTATGTTTTTATGAAATTGAAAAAAGTTCAGAAATGATGTATTTAGGGATGATAAACGAAGAAAGATAATTTTTTAGGAGAATTACTGCGTCAGTACGATTTTGTGACGCGAGGATTATTTCATTGAGAACTACACATTTCCTAGTTTCTAGAAAAACAGAAAAAACGGGACGGTGACATGAAACGTGACATTTACATCCAATATTCAATATCTGGCCATCTTCTCCATCTTCGACTGTTCATCCCACTCTCGTTTCTCACATGCCTCAGATAGTTTCCAATCCTGCTCTGCCATCCTTTGTCCCTTCGCGTCAGCCATCCCTCCATCGCATCTTCATGTCCTGCTTCTCGAAGTCTCTCCACTCGCTTCCTCCATCTCTCATTCTCACTCCTCTTCATTCTCCCATCGTCTTGTCTGATCAACTCCAGTTTCATCCCCAAATCATTCTCGTTTGTCTTCTCCACCAACAACACCACTTCCCACTCCTCTCTTCCCGTCTCCACAATCTCACCATCTTCGAACAGATCTCGTTCGAGCGTCAATGTCTGTCTCAACAGTTTGGCAATTGTGTTGACCTCATAATAAGAAAGGGGACTGAAATTTGGAACGATCTCCCTTGGCCGCTGAAAGAACTCCTCTCGTCGAAGATTGACCTCCTCTTGCGAGAGATTGAACTCCTCTCGCTGGAGAATGAACTGCAGATATTGCTTGGCTGGCTGCAGCACACGTTCAAGCAGAAAGATTCGTGCTCTTTTCCTGTCTGTTCCCCGATGGATGCTTCTTTGTCTGTCGATCAGCTTGGTCAGAGTCCGGATGAGAGAATGATGGAAATCAAGGGTTGTGGTTTGAACTGGCATCGGCCTGGATGTGTTGATCACATTTTCGACAAGATTCTCTTCCAACATGCGAGGAAGCAGGCGAGGGAGATATTGGCCGATGTTGATGATCATTGTCAGATGAGAGAAGTGTGTTGGTGATGAGTGGCGGCTAGTCCGCTCCAAAAGTGAGCACAGCTGTGGAACATCGGAGACGGTGGACTCGATAACTGGATTGAGTGGTTTGTGACAGATGCAGCAAGCAGCAAGGTACCACAAACAGTCAAGAATATGAATTAACATTCCAGTTCGGCTTGAAGGTGGGCAAACCGACTCATTTTTCTCGTTCTCAAGAAGATTGAGGCAGAAAATGATGGTTGATTTGAAAGGATGAACAAGAGTGAAGTCGATCAGAATCTGAACAAGATGAGAAGAGATAAAGTGATACATCTTGAAAGGTGACGAGCATGGAAGGGAGAAGTGAGTTTAGGAGAGTGAGTTCTTCACAAAGCAGTTCCAAAACAGTGTTTCCGGCGAGAAGGGGTGAGTCGTCGGGAAGAGAGGTGGAGAGAGCAGAGATGGTTCCATCCAAAGGCGACGATTCGGTGAAGAGTGTTTTCATTTCCGAAACATGCTCGGCCAGTGTGGAGCACAGTCGTCCTGCGAACGGGACAAGCTCCGACGAACTGTCAGTCGAACCAGAAGGCACTTTGAGTGTTCGGAGGAAGGAGCGTGTTTCTGAATCAGACTTGCATCGTGTGGTGAGCACTTTGAGAGCAATCGTGGACACTTCGAGTTGTGGGGAGAAACATAGCTGGGCCAGAATCGGCAAATGTGGAAAAGATGACTCTAAACTCTCAAAATGATCGAGAAATGCGAGGAATTTAGTTTTGTGGTGGGCGAGGAAGACAGACGACGATCGATGAGAGGAAGTCCACAACAACAGACAAATTTCGATCTGGAATAAAATAATCGAAATATGGAAGAAAAGAAACCTCATTGATCAAATTTTTATCCGAGATTGAGATTATCCATGCGAGAAGGAAGGATAGAATCGACGAACGACAAATGCGATCCAATTCTCCTTCCGATGTTTTCCCTGATCGAAGAAAACATGAAAAAGAGTCAAGATCAACACAAATTTTTGTCAAACCAATCAGAGTCAACAATTTTGGGAATGCAATCTGAGAGATGATGACGAAACAAGAATCACACAGGAACATCACATGGTTGTGTCTTTTCACAATATTCCTCAAGAGGTTTGATGTACTCCACTTCAAGAATTGTGGAGAGGGCCCAATCAGATTCTGTCAAAATCATCAACAACATGGAATGAAAACAAGGTGAGACAAACCAATCACTTGAGCGAGGAGATCATTCAACGTCATTGGACGGAGCGAGTTGTATTTTCCACTTATCTGAGTGAGAAACATTTCAAGAAAGTTCTGGAAACATTTGAGAATGAAGTCGAGAGAAAATCGACATACAGTTTGTTTCGCTTTTTCTGCATCAATATCAGTATGTACAGATGTTTTGTCGATAAGCATGGCATTCTGGATCGATGAGTAGTTGGGGATATGCAGACTGTTCGATAGTACACTAGATGGGTAATTCATCAGCCAATTTTAGTCTCCAATGGTTTGATCAGATTTGATTATCAAGGATTCATACAACCACAACGGAGACAGAAACTGAGAATAGGTGACATGAATGAAGACATTTTGAAAGTTAACTCATTCTTGGCCGGATGTTTGTTCTTTAATCGTCGAAATCGTCATCGGAGTTGTCTCGTTCCTTGGCGGTTGGGTTGAGGGTGATGGAGGGCACAATGCTTCAGATTCTGAAGATTGTGGGTTTGAGAGACAGGATTTCGGCAGCTGTCTTCGGATGATGGCCAAACACTGGAAGTCCAAGCTTGACGAATCAAAGCGGCTGGGTATCGCTGAGAACACGTGAACATCGCACGTGCAACAAGCAGTTCCTGATTTGCTTTGAAATGTTCAAGTTTCAACTTCCGGTGATTGGGCATCATCCAAAACGAGTTGATTGGTTCGCTGCTTCTTCTCTTCGATGCGTGGTGACAGTGTTGATAATTCGGCTTTCCAAACGAAGACCACCTGCAATTGTCCTGTCCCAGGCTGATCAATCAAAACAACGTTGCCGCAGCTCTGTCATACTCGACAGACATTTTCTCCGCAATTGCAGAGAAATCCCGCAAATATCGATTGATGAGAGGAAGATAAAAGCACAGCCATTGAATCTACAAACTGTCCAGCGGTGTTAGTGGATTCGATCACTGTACTGGTATCTTCGTCACATGCATCAATATTTCAGGACAGTCTCACTTTCCTTCATGAATGGAGAGTAATCTGGATCATGGTGAGCTAATCATCGATCACGGGAAGATCTCGTAAGTGATGTGTTGAAAGGAATCTGATGAAGATTGGGCGAAACGTTCGCGAATGAATGACAGAGTATCCCTGAATGTCGATGGATGGGACGAAGAAAAGAGCGTTGAAGCTTTCCTGACAAGCCCTTCACTAAAGGTGTCGTCGTATCTGACCGTTGAAACATGAGAGAAGAAGACGGGTTCAACAAAATCAACTGTGAGTCGTTTAGTCAAATTACACTTCAAGAATGGAGAGTATTCTGGATCAGTCATTTGACCATGAGAATGAGGAGAGAAAGATGGATACTAACCTTACGAGACCCACAATACAGATCCATGCTACATCTGAGGTGAATGAGCTCAGAACAATCTCATAAAAATGGATTTTCTCCTACATTATCTTCTTGTAAGTGTTTTCATCACTTTTCTTTTTCCTAGACCCTTCCTCCTTTCAAACTTGGACTGGAAACCAGATTGATACAAACACGAATAAATCTGTCATCTTTCAATCACTGATTGAAATGATCAAAACTCATCCTCAATTTAATGAATCGTTGGAGGAGGATATAGTTGCCTTCCTCACTCGAATCACCCCAACGAACCGAGCCGAATCAGACGAAGTCCTAAATTGTCTTGCACCATCAGCTGATGGATCATTGGCGAGCTTTGTCGAATCGATCACATTTCTGGTCTCTTCGTCAAGCAAAGCTATTGTGAAAACGTCTGTTCGTTTGTTGGAGGAATTGTGCATGCGCTGCTCTCTCACGATCCGTCGACAGCTCATTCAGGATGGAATCCTCCAGAAAATCATGGCAGTGATCGACTCTGATGCTCTGTTTTCACAGGACTTTGGCGAAACACCACTATTTCTGTCATTGATCATCAGATCCTTCCTTCGACTCGGAACTCTTCGTGGGATGGAAAGAGGACAGGTCGTCTCTCAAAATGAGCAACAAGAATTGCACGATCTAATTTTGAGACAAGTCATTATTCCTTCGGAAGGGTTTCTTCGATTCCTGTACCACGTCCATCCCTCCGTTGTGGATGGAGACCGCTCCTTCATTTTTCTGGGGAATTTGACCCGTTTCATTCAAATTTGTCCCTATTATGACCTCACTATCACCCATATATTGGGGTTACCTGTCATTCTGACCATCACATCGAGTCTCACCATCATCGTCACTGATTCGTCGATCTGGACTTTCCTGGATGACTTGAACGAATGCATCTGGGAATGGAATTCCGAAAGACGCAAAACACGAAGCAATGTTCGACTTCTGTTCCGTTCTTTTGTGGCTGAGGGGTTCGACGACCTGAAGGAGCAAAGATTGCAGAATGACGAGTATGGCGATACGAGCGACCAGATTTTGGGATCTGTGTCACAACTTTGCAACGTTCAAGGAGAGAATACTCCCTGATGTGGTTGATCGAACAATAGACACTCGAGCTTCGAGCCTTTTGAAGAATTGAATGAAGCAGATTCTGGATGTCTTCTTTTTTATGTCTGTTCCTTTGATTGATGTCATGTTTCTCATTATCCATTGAATGAAACATCGACAGTTGTTCTTTCAAAAGATTCAAGAGGTATCTGGCAATATCATCCGCCTAATATCATCAGTCAAGCTGTTGAACACTAATTTTCAAGCCACTTGATTGCTTTCTCATACTGGTTTCGTTAACCCGAGTTTCTCTAGCTTTTACTCCTGCTTTTCAAAATTCTCAAGGTGATAGAACCGCCCTTTCTTCCTTATTGCTGGATGAGCCACTCACACCAAATGGGAGATTATTTTTGAAAGGTTGCAAAACACTATGGAGCGTCACCAAAAATTATTTTTTGCCTAATTAACAGATACAGGCTTAAAGAGATATTGAGCCATAAATTGAGTGAATTTTGTTTTGATCGCGTTTGAGACGACCATTTTTTCACCAGCACAAATTGACACACTTTTTGATACAATACACGTCATAAAACCAAGAAGTGGTGTAAAACGCTAAAAAATAACGGATACATGAGCAAAAAGTGAAATAAATGCACAAATCATTCAAAAAACCATGAAAAGCACCTCAATGCTCTATCTCTCGAGACGAGGAGTATTGCCCTGGAATAATCTGAACATGTCAGGATGGTTATTTTGATGTCAATTTACGAAGGAATATCAGTTTTGAGGGATAGTATCTAAAAGGGAGGATGAACAGAAAACGCGTGTTGATCCCAGGACGAGACGAACAATATCATCTGAACAAAACACAAAAAATGAAGGAAAACATGTGAAAATACCAGATTATGACTTTAATCAGTGAGATGACAAGTCTCGAAGTTGTCGGGAAGACTGTTGAAAACCGACTTTGGAGAGAGAAGATGAAAAAGAAAGAACAATGGAAACTTTGTTGGTTCACATCAAAAGAAGTGTTCAAACACTGATCTTACGCGAATGAGAAGGTATGTCCAAGAATTGGCGAAGAGGGGTCACCGCCAGCAGAAATCTGAATGAAAAGAGTGGATGAATCGGTAAATGAACGTACAAAACCTTCAGTGTGTTGATTGAAGGGGTATATGCAGACAATGAGAATGGTTAGGCAAATTTCCAGACTTACACAAAAATATGACGCCAGCAACTTTTGAAAAATAATCACCCAAATTCTGAAGACCATGTACAGCCTCGCACAATTCATCTCTCATCGTCAACATACCAAGGGAAATTGTGTCCGGTTATTTCAAAGTCTATGGTGTTGATTGGATCAAATACAATCCTCACTCTTTCACTGGACAGAAATCCCAAACCGACGACGACTATCACACCGGACAATACCCCAAAGAATGGAATTGATCACAATTTCCATTATATTCTGGATGTATTGAATAGTTCACTATTACTCCAGCAACTTCATATTCATCCAGGAACGGACAGTTCTGGTGTCGCCGTCGTCAGATCGTCTTCCGTGACTCTCTCACTCTGTTCAATCGATGTGGCACCATATTCATCTCCATTTGTTGTCGTAGAAGACTTTATAGGAGCAGCGACGGTTTTATCTCTGATATCGTCAAGGATCAAACCATCATCAAGCATCCATGGTCTTCTCCCTCTTACTGAAGTCCACACTTCTGAACTTTCGTCAGCATATACCCAATCGACTTCCAAGGACATACTTTCATCCACATTATCTTCCGTTCTCTCTGTGTCGGGAATCGATCTTGCTTTTGATTCCGTTGATTTCTCTCTTGGAACGGGCCCTCTCATCGATTTTGGCATAAAACAGAAGAAATCTCTGATCGGATCCATCGAATTTTCCACCTTACTCGACAAAACTTCCTTTATCAACGTAACAAGCCAGCCAGCCAATCCCAGCCTCAAACGACGAGACATGCAACTCTCTCAACGTCTGGTGGGAACAACCATGTCTTCTAGTTCGAACCACCTGAGCGGCACGTGTGGTGTTCGTCCGTCTTGGGGCGTGGACACTTTGATCTCAAACGCGTCTTTCTCACACTGCGTCACAAACGCGTCTCCAGACCCAGTCACTGAACCATCAGACGAGGATCCGTCCAATGTGCAGTACGTGCGGGCTGAACCAGCTGACCCACAGTGGTTTGATAACGAAAATCCTCCCAAAGAAAACCATTTGTTTATTGTCAACAGTTCTTTCAACGACATGATTGCCGAAATGGAAGGAGGAGCTGCTGTGCATTCTGACGATTCACACGCACATATCACCATCAAAAGGACCAACTTTATGAGTTGCTTCTCTGGGACATCGGGTGGAGCGATCTTTGCGTACATTAGTCCAAATACCTCCCACAACTTTGTTGCCTATGAATGCATCTTCTCTCAGAACTGGTGCGTGGGAGAGGGTGGACATGCGGTGATCGTTGGATTCAATGTCACAATCGCCAAGACTACTTTCTCTGACTCGAAACCTCTCCCTGAACAAACCCCACCGACCTGTTCACTGTATTTCCAAGCAAATCCGAGCATTCGGATCGACAACTCAACTTTATCTCGGAACAATGGAACCCAATGCGGAGGAATCTTCATTGTCCAAGGCGACCAGGGCGAGAGCCATACAGCTGTCCTCTCCGATATCCTCTTCGAATCAAACATCTGTGCTAATTGGAATTCTTCCGAGATAACTACCGACCTTCTCTTCGATCGTTCCGAGCCCTCGATCAAAACTTACAACTGCTTCTCGACTTCGCAGTTTCACAAATGCTCGTCGGTGAATCATGATCAACACTATCCAACCCTCATCGGTCCCTCCGTCCTCAGCCTCCCCACCCCAGTCGAAGAAGAAAACCCTCGAGGTGGATTCCAGATTGCTGTGACTCTTTCGGGATTGTTCACAGGAACTGGTCAAGCTTACACTGTGACTTTTTGTGAGACTGGTTCGTACACTCCTGGGATATCTGTAGATGACGTCACTTTCACACAGTCGAGGGGAACAGTCCGTATTCCGATTGGCGCAGGCGATGGGTTAGAATTCGATACAGAATACAACATCTCCAACATCTGCAAAGTCGATCTTCCTGCACGTAACGACATCGCCGAATCTGGGCAGGACGAATTAGAATGGACTTGGTGGATCTTCGACCAATCGTTCTCCTCGGAACTGTCAGGACTCACATTTAAGACCAAACCGCAACCCAAACTCGTCTCTGTCGATGTTCGTGTGAAATCGTCGTTTAATCAGATCGTCGAGATCGTTCTGACTGTTGACAGAGTCACTAAAGGCGAGTATTTCATGATTGTGACTGATGACTTTGGAGAACAAATTGATGTCGGGTGTGTCGCATTCGACACGTCGATGGTTGAATCAAGCGCCTCGTTGGAAGTCGATTTGCGTCAAGTTAACCTCCTTCCGGAAATGCAGTACAGTGTCTTGTGTCTTCTTGACGAATATCTGGCAATCAACATCAACGAACAACTGTTGAAAATTCCAACATTCTCGTCGTCCGCTTTCATCGTCAGTTCGAGTGGAGATGACGGGAATGAAGGCTCGATGGACCTTCCGTTCAAAACATTGTCAGCAGCTCTGAAGAAAGCAGAAGGAGCTGGCGATGATGTCAGTGTGGTTATCGTTGATTCTGTCGAAATTGGGGAAGTTGTGCATTTTGATGGCTCAACCACAACGATGTCACAGATCGTGTCAACAGTGGAGGGCGATGGAGATGGAAAGACCCTTCTCTGCAGTGTTTCTGATGGCGAGTGGGTGACAGGGACAACTCGAGAATACAATGCAATGATCAATCTCATTCACTCGACACTGAACTACAACCGACTCGTGTTCTCGCCGATGTCTCCTCCTCACGGGATCGTGTCCGTCTTCTCCGTTGGCGCGAAATCAACACTCGCCATGTCCGAATGTTCACTCCAATCCCAAACACCGATCGTGTTTTCCTTCGTCTCTGTGAAACCAGAGGGGAAACTGCAGATTTCTCAATTGACATGCCAAAACCTGACATTCTCCAAAAAGTCCAGCCTGGTCGAAGTCCAAGGGAACGGAACGTCCTCCCTCGCCAACTGCTCGTTCTCTTCGATCTCCTTCTCGGAAGGTGGAGTGCTTGTTGGGAAGACAAGTTCAGGTTTCTCCGTCTCAAACTCGACTTTCGTTGGATGCAGTGGAACCCGTTTCGGAAGTCTGATCCGAATGAACGTTATCGGCTGCAAGGCCCAAATCATCAAAAGTCATTTTGAAAACTGTTCCACGCAGGTATCTCTGTCGAAGATGGAGGGAATGTCAGGAGTGATGGGAGGGGGATGTGTTGTCGTTGTGATGGAGTCAGCCGCGTCAAGACGACTTCCAGCCAGTTCCGTCGATTTCACGTCCTCCTCTTTCACATTATGCACTCTCACCAACACTGACCCAACAATGTCGAGTGTGCGAGTGGGTGGAAGTGCGTTTCTGATCGTTGGGAATGGAGGAAGTGAGACTGTCGTTCTGCGCGGTGTACAAATCTCAAAATGCACCGTCCAGAATCTTCTTCCTCCTGATCCGCCCGTTTCTTCTGCTTATCTTGTTTTGTCGAAGAGGCAGCTTATTCATACTGACAGGCGCGGTTTGGTTGTGAAGTAGTGTCTATTATCTGTATCGTTCTTTCATCACGTGTTTTTCGTATTTTATAGCGTTCCGTTATGTGTGTGAACTCTTTAGTTTCCAACGATTATTCTGAAGTTCTTTATCTGTTGTTTATTCAAATGGTAGGAAGACGAAATTCTAAATTTGAGGAACACTCGTACTCGAATTGTCCACTCAATGGGCCATTTTATTCTTTATTTTTGTTCCACTGAGTTATCAATGTCCCAGCCGCCCCCGGTCAAGCCTACACATTACTCGTTCACTGTTCCGAGTAATTACCAAGTCATGAAACTCCTTGGGAAAGGTTCATATGGTATTGTCTGGTATGCAATTCCCAGTCAAATCTTCATCCTACTGTAATTCTCTTTTGATAGTTCGGCCCTAAACGAAACGACAAATCAACGCGTTGCTATCAAGAAGATTGAAGATGTATTCAGTCATAAAACTAGCATAAAAAGGACATTGAGCGAAATTCGTTTTCTTACCCGCCTAAAACATCCGAATGTCGGCTACTATTTCCCTCTATAACTTACTCTCTTTCTCCCCTCAGATCATTTCCATTAGCGATATATTCGCACCAAAAACATTTCTTTCTTTCGTTGATCTGTATTGGACATCAGACCTCCTCGACACAGATCTCCATCGCATTATTTCATCTGGCCAACTTCTTATTGAGGAGCACATTAAGTTTTTCATCTATCAAATCACTTGTGGAATGCGGTACATCCATTCAGCTGGCGTCATTCATCGGGACCTTGTCTGCCCATTATCTCTCATATTACTTGATTTAGAAACCAGCGAATATTCTCGTTAATAAGGACTGTTCCATCAAGGTATTTATCACATCTCTTTTATCCTGGGTACCAATTTTAGATCTGCGACTTTGGACTCGCAGCGAGCATTAACCAACCTGACGATGTTCCCAGAAACCAGACTATTTATGTCCAGACGCGCTGGTACCGAGCTCCCGAGCTTCTTCTCGGGAACACAAAATACGACGAAAAAGGTCTGCATTTATTTTCAAATCATAAATCCCCTTCTGCTTCATCTGTGTTATATATTCTCGTTGCAGTCGATGTCTGGTCATTGGGATGTATCTTGTTGGAGTTACTCCTGCGAAAGCCAGCATTTCCAGGAACAAGCTGTTCGTTCATTTTTCTCTTTATTTCTTTTCCAGACATGAATCAACTCGAACATTATTACAAAGTCCTTCCCATTCCCTCTGACGAAGATTTGAAAGTGGTCGAAAAGCCAAAAGTTTGTTCAGATCTCCTTTCAATTGCTCCTGACAATTCGTGATCTTCCAAACTTTATCTGATTTTCCTCATTTCCCCCATTTTATCTTCTTTTTTTGTAGGCTCGTTCTTTCCTGCGAAAACTTCCCAAACACACAAATTCCTTATCATCATTCCTTTCATCCCACAACGTTGTTGTCTCTTCATCTATCCTCCACCTTTTGGAAAGAACGCTCGCATTCAACCCAGCTGATCGCCCCACTGCGGAAGAACTCCTCAATCATCCTTTCATCTCGGACTACAAAGGATCTGGCAATGAATCCCTGTTTGACCGCCCACGTCCCCACGAACGTTCCCAGTTCCCGGAAGACACCTCATTATCTCTGAATTATGAGTCACTCGCCACTCTCACAACATATAAGCATCTTCTGTTCCAAGAGATCTTACGTTTTCGTCCCCGCACTTTATCGCAGTTCGAATACTCTATTCCTGAAGAGGAGATCAAGGCGTGCGAACTAGCCAATCCTGGTGTCGTCCAATGGGTTTACACGCATACCCATGCCAAAGTCGGCCGCCTTCCGCCTCCGATCGTTTCTCCGAATTCTGCCCACCCGTCCATGTTTTCTCCAAGTCATTCGATTTCTAATACTCTCAATTCTGTTCACACAACACATGACGAAGATTCAAGGCTTCCTGATGTGAACGGATCAAAACCATATTCGCACCATACATCTCATCAATCGGCAAGTAATTCCACATTAACAACTCCACATGTGTCCAGGCGATCAAAAACCCTTGGTCTCTCAGCATCTCCTCGAAATCTCTCATCTTCCCACAACTCACGTCTCAAACATGCCTCATCCACAAAGTCCAAAAATCCTGGACATCGCACAACTCTAAGCATGGGGCAGATGACTGGCTATGTCCATACACAAACTACGGGGACAAATCCCCAGTTTACAAGGAGGAAGTCATCACTTGGCTTGAAGCAGGTTTCACCCTCCAATTCAAGTAAACACCTTGTGTCGGTGTCGTCGAGTCAACAATTGGCGCCTAATCCAGATTCTGTTCTATAGTTCAACGCGACTTGTTTTATTGATTATTTTGCTTCTGTTTTAACCTTTGCCCTGATTTCATTCTTTATTCGTCCTCTACTTGTCTTTTGACTCAACTATCTGCTAGATATTGAATCGAATATCGTTTTTTATGATTTCAGGCAAATACTTCTCCTTCTCATCTTTTCTTTCACTTCAGAAGGCACTTTTTTTCTTCGATGGACATTTTGGTCTTATGCACTCTTCTTTTTCACACAAATCAACAACCGGAACCGTATCACAAGAGATTTTCCAATATTTTATGGGAAGTGTTAGATGTAATCACAGTTCCAGTTTTTTTTGATTCTGTTGTTTTGTGCTTGTTTTCCTGAGAAATATTGATACAATAACGATAATTTGATAAAAACACACATTTGTGAATTGTAGAAGTCAGTGAACAAGAATATGAAGCTCACAATCCTTTTCCGAGCTGTCAAGGGCCTGAGAAAGGATTGTCCGAGATATATACGTCACTAGTCCTCATCTAACAAAAGATTCCCTCCACAGAAATGGAGAATCTTCAATGCACAGCTTTGAGCACGTGTTTCATCACCATCCTCATCTTTGCTGAGAGATGCGAATGTTGAGATTTCGTCCAGGATCCCTTCCTCCACAAAACGCCGAAAACAGAGTTTACTTCGAATCTGCTCTTCACCATCTGATTTGAGCCAGGACTCGATTGTATGGGACAGATCAACGACGAAATAGTCTCGCAGAGTGTCGCATGTGAAGAAATCTAAGCAGCGAGTGAACGAGTGAAATAAGGGTAATGATAAGAGATAGTCCATTGCCGGTTCATGATGAGGCGAAATGACAACCAAGTAATTCATCAACCAAGCAAGTGTGAGGGAGTTCGTTGAGTCCTGAAAAACGAGGGAGTTCTGACAAATAAATCGGAAAAATGGTTGTAAGGGTCGCAAAAGCGTATGAAGGACAAAATTATGTTCTGTGTCCGTTCGCATCTTCTGTTTTGATGGAGATGACCCATCCGATGGCCACCAAATGACGAGAGAGTGATACACAAGATCCAAAAATCGGTGATGATATTGTGGCACAAGGTGGGTATTGTGTTCTTGAAAGGATTGTGGGAGGTTAATAAAAAGCCCAGATTTCGATATGTTCATCAGAGACAGGAGAGATGAACCTTCGAGGATTTCTGACAGCAGATCAATGGTTTGAGTAAGGAAATTACTGTCCGGGCATGTCAGGAGTGTAAGAAATGAATCAGTGAACCTTTGGCATGAATTCCTCTCCATAGGGACAAGTGTGATAGAGACTCGACTTCTTTTGTAATTTTTCTGGTTGATTTCGGAAATCTGGCTATACAAAAGCGAAATTTTGCTTGAATCTTCCTTGTTCAAGGATTCACCGTCCTTGATGAGATCTACAAGCGACAGAAACACTGGCGAGAGAGCTTCAATTGATGTGAGTGAGCTAATTTCTTCAAGGGAAGTCTGGCGAAAGGATGGAGATTTGCTTCCATCAGTTGATGCATTGTCGTGTGGTGACAATGGATTCGACATGGCAAAGTCAATTTGATGTCAAAGAGAGGAATGAAAACAAATCTGGGCTGGATCCCGATGTATGTCATTCTGTTCGAAATATCGAAGATTGAGTTGAGATCTCATTTATAGAATGACGAAGAGTAAATTGAGACGCGTGAATAGAAGATTCCTTCTTTGCTCGTTGTTTTGAGAACTCCAAGACTTTAATTGGTGAGAAAAGCATCGAAGATCCAGATCCTGAAACTCCAATTCATATAGTTGACGGCAAACAGAACAATTGTGAGGTTGTCGGCTTCACAACGCGAAGGGACGAAGGGAGAGTCCGTAACTCGACTATTCTGGAGTTTGGAGTGTCTATGCAGGACGTGCGCTATTCAATCCAAATTGTTTGGACAGTTGCAGCGAATCCTTCATGATTACGGTGTTCTCTTCCAGGTTTCTCCCATTCATCAGTTTCTGCTCGACTGCATCATCGAGTCCCTCGCTTCGGAGTACTGGCATGATATTGTGTGTTCGTTCATGCAATTTTTCTCTTCTAAAATTGATGAGTCTGAGAAATGTCAAGAATTGCTTCAACATCATGGTAACTGTAAATTCACTGAATTCTGACAGGAATAACACGTAAGCTCTTGGGATTGATGAAGAGAGAATATATCGCATTGTGGGGAGGTAATGGACAGCAATTTCGAACAGATGAACGATGAGTTGGAGAATGTCATATATACAACTCAGCGATCGTGTTTGGATGATGTGACGAATGATGTATTCCAGATATTGGTCGGATGGAACAATTACATTGTTCAAGATCATTTCTCGAATGCATCCTCCGATTCCTGAACCCCATCATTCGTAAGATGGAGTATTTCAGCTGATGTCCCACATTCGACGGCGTGAGATAAAACTGCCATCAGTGAGCTGTGAAAGTATTCATTATTTTCAACTGGACGAGTGTGGGGTTGGAGTGAATCCATCAGTTGTCCGATCCCACCTTCTTTTATGATGGAGATTTTGACAGCCAATGGGGAATCGTCGTACCAATCGTGAAGGAGCATAAAACATGTCTTTGTAACAATCCAGTATGGGCATGCCAATATGATCAACAGGTGATTTAGAAAAGCTTGGTTTTTGTCATCGTGGTGAGGACACAGATGATCATGGAGATGATGTCCAAAGGGGAGGTCTTGACAGTTCAGGAACTTAAAAAATTGAATTGATTTCAATTGCTGATCATCGTCAAGTGCACACCCCTCCTCCAAACCTTTGACAAGCGATTGGAAGATCGAGGCGAATTCAGGAAAAGATTCCGGCTCGTGTCCGTCCCAATCCAAGAAGTGACTGGAAACTGAAGATTCAAGCAAGAAAGATGATTCAAAAGGTGGGACAAACCTTCAGGAAAGCGGCTTGATTTCGCATGTACCTGGCCCATTCTGTTGAGTTCGAACTTTAAAATTGAAGTATGGGTCCGACAATTTTTGATTTGGATTCTGAGAGTTTCTCTCTAAACAGACTCCATTCTCCTGCTTCTATTTTTTTGGCCGAAGAGAGACTTTTATTTTTCTTTGATTGAAATCCTGTTGAGATGAGGATTGATCGACTCAACATTTGAACGTGAAATGACATGACGACCACCGATGATGTGTGTCTGCATTTCATACGGACCGCTCGCTCGGAACAATCATGTTGATCTCACTCACTCTATTCTCGGTTCTTTTTGCCCAGAATCAGCCTTCTCGAATTCCTTCAAAGAAAGTCCAGGAAATCACGGAATGTGATCGTTCTTGCAAAGTGTGTTGGAACTCTCACATTTCATTTTTCATGTTCACCATTTATTTTATCACACTCATTTCTGTAGGACCACATCCATGAATGCTTGGAACGATCATCAGAACAGTGCAAATCAATGTGCGCCCAGGAACTGTTGAAGAGCACTGATGGTGAAGGGCCATCAATCGGACAGTGGTTTGACTGCTACACTGATTGTGTCATGGAAAGCGGTATTGACTGCTTTGTTGATGGAGGAAAATGTCTGGATGAGTGCAAAGTGTCCATCCAGGAAAAATCGCAGAAAGAAGGACGCGAACCTGAACAAGGTCAACGTCCCCAACAGCCGAATCAACAACAGTACCATCAGGGCTTCCCAAGATTTGGTCAGCATGATCAACATCAGAACCAGTTCCAACAACGATTCGGACAACAATTCCAGCAACCCACATTCAATCATCAACAGAATCAGCAACAACAATTCCCCAATCAAAACCAGCAGCAACAAAGATTCCCACAACGCCAACAACAGCCTCAGAATCCCCAAAACCAACAACAGCCTCAATCCCAAAACCAGACTGAACAACAGCCCCACCAAAGCTGGGGATGGAACCAACCGCTCCAATATGCCCCAGGCTACGCCCAGAATTATAACCAAGGCTACAACTACAACCAAAATGGATATTCCCAGAATTATCCCAATCAATACAATTCCTACGGCAATGGTGGATACAACCAGTACTCCGCAGGAAGCGGCTATGGGCAAGGTGGATACTCTCAGGGCGGATACAGTCAAGGAGGCTACAATCAGGGTGGTTATGGAAACCAAGGATATGGAAGGTATAACGGCGGTGGATATGCCAATCAGGGATATGGCAACTATGGGTACAACACTCCCCTTCACCAAAATTACCCACAACCGCACTCTGCATCTGGAAACCGGTATGGGAACAGAGAGGGTCAGTGCAACAGAATGGAACAACGCCAGCAGAATAGAAGATATTAATTGAAGCTGATCGTTTTTAATCACTACACAGTCGCGTTCTCTCTTTGTTGTTTTGTGAAATCTTGAGTTTTGTGTGAAAGTACTACCTTATTTCAGTCTCAATGGGCGACGTTGCCCATTGATCCACAAATGCGTCGTACAAAAGTGGAATATGAGCCCCGATTCGGTGCATGTACACCGGCTCTTGCTTTTGCCCTCGCCACTACTGTTACGATGATTGCTTGCATATGTTTTTTCCACATCTGTGGCTCCGCATTCTACTACACCATCCTATCGCCATTTTGCACTTACTATTGTATGAGCCCTTTTTTCATGTTTATACTTCTCTAATGCTTCTCTTTTTCTCCAAGTTGTTTTTGTGACTGGATTGGGGTTGAATTGCATGGGCAAAATTCGAGATCCGACTATGGACAAATATCATCTTGCAGTTGATGCATTCGGACTCACTTGCTTCTTCTTCTTTCCGTTCTACTTTGTACTGAGTGGACTGACACTTCACCCTCATCTATATTACAGACTCACTGCCGCTCTTATTTTCTTCATGTATGGATAGATATTCTCGATTTTGTTCATTTTTATCATCAAATATTTGTTTAATTCTATCTTCATTCCACCCATTTAATTCATTTTTTGCGGAATTCGTGCTTAGGATGAACTTTGACACTCTTCTTTTCCAAGGCAAGATATTTGCTTGCTTCAAGTCGGCGTCTGTCCGAATGTTCGTCATGATCATAATTGGTGTGCCAATTACGCCCGCATTTGTCTTGAGGCCTTTCTCCCTGTTATATTTAACTTTCCATCACTCTTTAAACGGTCCTCATTCCCAATCATTCTATCTCTCAATCACACCTCTCCAAATCTCATCCTCTTTCGTTTCAAATTTTCGCTCGAATTAGGCTTTGTTCTGGGAACCGTCATCTATCTTCTTGCCTCACTCGAAATCTTTCATACAACAATGACTCCTCTCCCCATTGTTTCATCAGCTCTTGCAGCCTTCTTTTTCTGGGTCGACCTTTGCATGATCTTTGTCCATTTCCCTATGGGTGATGTTTTCGGTGAAACGAAGGCAATCATGAAAATGGGACCAGCGGCTCGGGGGTTCGTCTATCTTCTTCTCTGCATGGGAATGGCGATTCTATTTGCCGGAATTGTTGTTGGCATTACTTTTATTTTTAATCAAACGATCGTGGGAGTTGGGGCACTGACGTTGGAAGACCGATTCCTCCACGCATTTACTGTGGCTTCATATGGCTTCACACCGGTCATTTTGATCGCGAAATACACAGACAATTACATTCCAGAATTCCCCCTTGTGCCTGTTGATTTCAACGACAAAAGGGGCAGTCGAAAAGCCCTCAAGAATCAGAAGGTCTCCCAAAAAGGAAAACGAATGCGGCGTCGATTCCGGGACATCTTCTCGTTCATGATTGTGGGCTACCTCTCATATCATTTTATTTGTGTAGCAGCTGGGTTCTGTGGAGGAAAATATCCAACAACCGATTTCAATGTTATCTACAACGGTGATGAGTCAGTTGTCATGCTCGTTGCTGGCCTGCTTTCAGCTCATGCACTCTGCACGTTATGTTGTTTCCTGGTGAAGCCCGTCGATCCGAACGCTGATCCAAAGAAAGGGCGTCAACTACAGCAGCAAGTCGAAGAAGATGAGCAGCAAGGACAGAGCACTCCAACGCCAATGAGGGGTGGCTCTGCACAGCAGCTGTCTCTCCCACCTGACCAACAGTTCATGAACCCACAATTTTATTCACAGGCACAATTGCAGATGCTGATGCAACAACCAGGCATGACACAGGCAGCACCGCAATATGGGCAAGCATAGATACCTTTCTTTCTTGTGTTTTTGTTCGTGAAATCTCTACAGAGTGTGATATCTTCATTTTGCCTCGTGTTGATGTTCCGCGGACACAGGACACTTCATGGTTTATCTTTAGTCGTAAGGTTTATTACGAAACAGCTCCAAATATCTCAACGAGTTCTTTTGAGGGGACATTGAGCGGTGAGATTCTTGATCCAGCATTCGTTCTCTGTTTGGGCTTGATCTGTCACCAGCCAGGTTCAATGATCCAACCTCCGAACAATGCACTTGTTCAGGTCAAGCAGCCAGAAAATGCCGCTGTAAACCGTACCAGCGCCCTTGCAAACCCAACTGTTCAGATCAAGAAAGCACACAACGACATCATTTTCCGCGCTGTTGTTGATCTTGATGGTAATTACGTTGCAGCATGCAGTGGAGATCGTCACATTTGTTTGCTTTTTTGTATTCAATAGCATATCCATCACTTAAATCGCCAATTCACACTTACCTCGCTCATTCTCAGCAATATGGAATGTGTACGGGGATTGTGAGAATGAACTCATGGTGAAATCCAACCTTGCTGCCGTTTTAGATATTGCCTGGAACGTTACACAAGAGTCTGTTCTCCTTCATCATCAATCCTCTCTCAGTTCATTAATCACCGCAAGTGCCGATAAATCTGTTGCCATTCTTGACACAAGCACTGGTGAATGGGAACAAAGCTTTTTCGGACACAAAGCACAAGTCAATTCCGTCTTCCCTCTTCTTCGAACACCAAATCAAATCGCCAGTGCCAGCGACGACGGGACTGCCAAGGTCTCGTTATTATTTATTAAATGCCTCTAGATATGGGATACAAGAACGGATCAATGTATTCGATCACTCAATATGACATATCCACTCACGTCTGTTGTTGTTCTTGAGGACGGAGTCACACTGCTGGCTGGTGGGTTAGACAATTGCATTCATGTCTGCATTCTCTTCTTTTTGATACCTTGCAGATGTGGGATGTTCGGAATTTGGTAAAAATGGAGACTTTGAAAGGTCACAAGGATTCAATCACATCCCTCGCTCTTTCGAAAGATTCACGATTTGTCGTTTCGAACGGTTTGTCAACCATGCTTCCCTCATCGTATATCTTCTTATGTTCCTCTTTTAAGCCATGGATCACACATTAAAACTCTGGGATGTTAAGCCGTTCTCAGAAGGAGATAGATGTATCAGAACATTTACTGGACATATTGTATGCTGTTTTTCTAGCACTTCTGTTACTATTCTTTGCCTACTTCACATATTTATCCTTATTCGGACATTCATATTCTCATCATCTTCCAGCACGGCCCTGAGAAACTAATGCTCCGTTGCTCCATTTCCGACGACATGCAATATATTCTCAGTGGAAGTTCGGACAACTGTGCTCATATTTGGAGCCTATCGTCAGGCAAGCACCTCCTCAAGCTCCCAGGCCATCACGGGCCTGTTACAAGTGCTATGATGCATCCAAAGGAGCCGATTGTGGTCAGCTCGTCCGCTGATCGATCAATCATTTTGGGAGAATTGTCATAATTTTCACATTTCATCGAATCAAAAAAGAAAAGGAAAATTGAGCACAATTCTTGTTCAGACACGTGGGGATCTACAGAAGTCCATTCCCTGCAGGTAACGATTTTGAATTGACCACATGATTTGAGAAGGTCAGTGATTTGAGATTGATCCGAACCACTTTAATCCTGGATTCTCTTGGACCGACACACAAGAAAGCTGTTCCATGCTGTAATTTAATGATCAATCCTTCTTATTTTCAGTGGAGAGTATAATTTCTCTCAGTATAAAGACATACAAGGCAAAGAAACGAAGCTAAACTGAATGCGTAAAAGAAAAGACGAATGAAGGAGTGAGATGCCATAAGTGATGAAGAAGAAGACCAACATTGAATAAACCATGAAAATTAAAACTTATCCACAAAATCGAGTGTTTCATGTGTCATTAACACGCCATGGAAGAGTCCATTGTATTCTGCAAGAATATCTCGAGCATTCTGTCCAGTGAGCTACAAAAGAATAAATATGATGAAAAAGGTTCAAATTCTACACTTCTTTTACCATACAAGCCACAAGAACCCCAGTTCTACCTGTTCCAGAATGGCAGTGAATACAGACTTTCCCATCCTTTTTAATAAGCTGTAATGTTCACAATCGAGAAAAAATGGGGTGTTACATTGAGAAAGAGATATTGAAATACCTCTATAACACTTCTGACATATTTTCGGAATGATTGGATGTCCCACGGAACACTTTTGTCGTCAATTGAGAACATATGAACGTTCATTTTGTGCTCAGCATAATATGGGAGGAGTAAACCATTTGTGTGATAATTTGCTTCCTGATTTGTGTATAATGAGAGAAATATGAGAGAGATTGTGTACACACATCCAAGTGAGTGAGAAGGGCGATAACGTTAATTCCTATGTCCTCCAATTCCTTGTGGATCTCGTTGGATGCATCAAACATTCTGGAGTATGGCATCGGACATCTGTAGAGAGGATAACTCGATCGTCATTGCTGAAAAAGAAGAAACCTCCAGAAGGGCTTTTCTAAATTGGGGATAGTCATCATTTGCACTTTTTTACCCACCTGAAGAATAATAGTTTCAGAATATAGCGAGGGAGGAACAATTGAACCAAAATGAAAAATGTCAAACTCCCCAATCATCTATTCTTGGGAGCTGATCTGGTTTGAGCTCTCTGTCCGTCCGAGGTTCCCAGGTGACACCCCGATTGGGGTCAAAATCATCAATTATCACATAGGAGTACCTGAAGAAGGTTGTTGGAACATCGAGTGTGATTGTCCAAAGAGAGTCTTCTGTGTAGACCATTCTCCTGGAAAAAGTGAAAAGAAGGAAGAAATACAATTGATGGCCTGGATTCCAGTGACCGAGCTCCTTGACTTCGCCTAGACCAGACGAGTGAGTTGAGTGAAGGGGTAAAGAAGTCAAACCAACAACATAACAATTCTGGCCCCATTTGGATGCAAACCGTAGCGAAAACTTGTGGCTACGAACGGAATTGGACATTGGAGCAGGTGAGCTTGATTCGAGCTTATCGAGTGCCTGAATTATGGGACATCACAAAATCGATGATTCCTTCGCAGCATTCACAAAAAGTGCAATGGAAAAACTAAATTTGATGAGGGATAAGAGGTCATTCATCGCAGAGACAGACAAGTACTCAGAAGGCGTTACAGCGTTTCAGCAACAGTTTCACGAGGTTGTTTTCGAGGTCGCCAGGGCAGTTCACAAACAGATATCATCTGAGCACGAGTCCATCCTTTGAGAACTTGTCTGCGTTCGGTCCCGGCTCTTCGAGAATCTCCAATGATTCCAGAGTTCCAATTTGTCCACCAAACTGAGTTCTGTTCTGTTTGTGGGCAAATAGGAACGATAGAAGCATTGGAGATTCTGGACGAGTCGAGTACGACATCAATGCAATGTTGGAGAACTCCATCGTGCCAGAGGAGGATGTTGATGTCAGAGGCAGAAGCAGAAGCATTTTCCCAACATTCGCTCACGCTTTCGCTGACAATTCAGATTCTGCCGATCTCTCCGTCTCCGCTCAAGCAGCGCCAGGAACTCCGCAATTGTTCAGCTTTTCCACATTTCGCGAGGCACAGCCATCCTGAGCGTCTGTTTCAGTGAGCAGACAGAAGAGCTGCTGGTATTCCGTCAGTCGAGGCGTCTGGTCAGTCAATCGACGACACACCGACTTCGAGAGTGTGACGAGGTGATGAGGCGTGTCGACCAGCAGCGATGCTCCAAAACGAGTTGGAGATATCCATTCTGAGCACAGTGGATGGGGCAGAAGAATCGCTCGTTGGTTGGTGAATGAAGTGCAAAGTGCAGACTGTCTTCTGCAACTCTCTCGCCCATCCCTCTCCTCCCAACCTGCCTCCCCTTCTTCCTCTCACCTCTGTCGCGTGTCTGCTGTTGCGCTGATGCTGGCACACAGTTCGTGTGATGTGTCCAGATTGGGTGGATGTGATTCCGTCAAACCAAACTCGAGTTTCGCTCTCGCCACTGATGAGATGAATGTGCGGTCGAGTTGTGATGTCGCAGACAGTCGCACAGTGCTCAGTTTGGGGCAGCGGGGAAATTGAGGTTGAGGCGGATGGATGGTCAGACGAAAACGGAGTGGCAAAATTGAATGTCTGCGGCAGACAGAAAAAGAGAGGCTTGGGAAGCATTGGAGAGGCGTGGAAACGCGAAAGTTCGCAGATTTGGAGTTGGTGAGACAGGCGTTGTTGCGACGACAGAGGACGACGAGAAGAATAATTGGGTCGACGCAAATGTGATCCGAAGAGAAAGAAGGAGAGATAAAGAGGGATTGGGGGTTCAGATGAAGGAATGGCTGGCTTCATTCACGTGGAAGGGTCGAGGAGAGTTTGTTTCTCCAAAATTGACGGAATTGGACTTTTCAATTTGGAAGAAATTTGGGCTTAAAGGAACAGACAGAATAAATCAGATAGAGGAAACTGTACCTTGAATGGTCACTTAGATTAGATCACAAGCATGTCGTTCCAAGTTCGAGTTCAACATCTCCTTCAATTCAGATCGCAATGGGTCAAGCTTGACCAATTACTTCACGTCTATGATATTGAAATCAAACAGAAGCAGTTTTGATTCATATTACACCATTTCAGTCACTTCAGTGTTGTTTTCATTTTGGTCATCGCTCACTTTCTCAGAATGCTTCTGAGACTTGAAAGACACACTGACAGTGATTGTCGGAAATCGTGACAGTTTGGTGAAAGTCATGAAGAATTTGCTGGGTTTTGATACGAATCGTCTCGCTCCATAACAAAAGACATCTCTTTTCAGTGTGCCTTCGCCAGTTTCCGGCAGAGTCACAAGAATTCTTCTGATGCATATTTCGGATCACAGATTAGGATTTGGACACAAACTCGAGACATAAACAAGAAGAGGACACGAGAACAGCGGTACAAAAAATCGCGTTCGTCGTCTGGCGAACGCATGCAGACCTGCGAAAATGAGCCAGTGTTTCGTCACCTATGTCTCCTAACCCTCCGATTTCTTTGTGTCGACACGTTTTTGTCCTCCATCTGCCCGATTTGACACCCAGATATTTTTTATTCCGTCTTGCTTTGTCCCATATGTATCCAACGGCTCGGACTGTCAAAGATTCTACACGCATGTCATCGTCTATTGAAACTCAATACAGTTTGCGTTTCGTATAGTGATTGTTTTTTCAGCTCTTTATGACAATCTTCCTCCCCGCCTCGTTGAATACACCGTCTCACATATTCCTCATTCTGCCCATCAAAACGAGTTCTTTCATGTATGTGGGCAAATAGGAACGGTAGAAGCGTTAGAGATTCTGAACGAGCCAGGAACCAATGGTGAATATTTGATGGCCAACATCACGTCATTCTCGAATCTTTCTTTGGTGGCCATTCGCTCAGTTGGGCAAGAATATCTGATTGGGGGCTCGGAGATCTTCATCTCAGGTCCTCTCCTGAGAGAAAAGATGGAGTGGAACCCAAGAGCCATCGTGCTCTATGGCCTTGAAATGCCACGCGACATCACACGAGATGGCGTGATGAAAGCTCTTTCTATGTTCAAGGATATCTATTGGATGAATTTGTCTGCAAAATTGAGCACTGGAGGAGTGAGATTCCTTGAGATTTCTGGAATTCTCAAAGAAACGCATCCACTGGCACATTTTCTGATTTTACTTTCTTCTCTTCATCATTTTCCACCTCATTAACTCGATTGAACATTGATTTTAATTTTCTGAACAGGGTTCGAGAACAAACCCAATGTTCGATTTTGCTCAATCGTTGTCTCTCTCATCAAATCTACCTCATGCAGATTCTTCCTGCATTCGGCATATCTTCTTCATTTCTCTTCCTTGACACCTCTCAACTTCCCATTAGGCATCAATCTATGGTACAATTCTTGGAAGAAATTACCCCGTCTGGCCCTGGGACAACAACCCGTTTCTCTGAATTGGTGGACACTCTGAAGAAAGAAGTATATCTCACTGAAGATGATCTGCGACAGCTCTCTTCATTGCTGAAAGACTTCAAACCATCGAACCAGTCTGCGTTCAACGTCGCCTCATTCGTCAAAGATCTCTGTTGCTCAAATGGTCATACCTGTCAGCAATTTATTGATGGGATATATACTTTGCTGTCGTCGAACCATCCCGAGATTGCATCTGAAACAACGCGATTCCTGAACTGGGTCTCAATGGATGTTCCAGCGTCAACAAAACTGAGATTAGCGTGTGCAAATCTCGTTGAACACATTCTATCGGCACTCTCTCAGAACAGTACACCCACGTGGGAATGTTACCTTGCCTATCCTGGCTTTCCATCCTTTCTGT
Organism: Blattamonas nauphoetae; assembly: GCA_033064195.1. Lineage (NCBI taxonomy): Eukaryota > Preaxostyla > Oxymonadida > Blattamonas > Blattamonas nauphoetae. Next base: position 112,003 of record JARBJD010000180.1, read on the forward strand.
CCTCGTTCCTCGTTCTGAACGCTCCACACAATCTCAAAATGCTGGAAATGCAAAGAAACGTTGATAAACGGACAGTGCGAGAAGCGATCTTCATCAATGTGCTGTACCCGTCCAAAGGATACTTGACAATTCTCCTCGCAAACCATCACTGCTTCGCCAATCGCAGCCAACTGGAGCAATTCGCGATTCTTCTCCTCTTAATCGTTGATGTGAGTGTTTATCATCGCCCAACATTGGACTTCACTCTTTCACTTCCGATTGGGTGTGTGTTGGCCAACATTCTGGCGACGACTTCAGACGAAACGATTGCTCACCGAATTGTGCTGCTGATGACTACGTTTCACGACAACTGGAGGGGACAAGGACACGACACTGCCCAGAATGGGAAAACAATCATTGCTCGGCTTGGACAGGAAGGTGTTTCCGACGCAGTGGAACAGCGGTTGTTCACCCGAACCAAGCTGTCCCTGCCCTCTCTCGTTCAGCGGGACAGCGATGCTTTGGGGCGCGCTTGGGGAATCAACACGGCCAAACCTCAAAAAGGCCTGTCTGCGTTGCGACGAGATGGACGCCGAAGAATTCGAGCGATTACTCTCAAAGCAATCACAATGTTTGATATTGATGATGACGAGATTCCCTTGCGATGAACGGAGACATTGTTTGCCTTTTAGAAAGTGATGAAAACAACCTGAGTTTCTGCGCGTTTTGTTTGTTTCTGTGTTTGACATTCCTCTCCTGATATTCTTTGGTGTTTGGCTCGTTGAGAGGATCAGGGAGTTTACACTTCGTTTTGTTCACAATTTTCATCTTCGATGGTTTTGACAAAGAGAAAATGACTCGTTTTCCGTTCTGGGTGTGATCGAAAGAAAATTGAACATCACAGATCTGATGTCAAGTCAAAACTCTCCCATGAGTTGTTTTCTTGGCGAAAGCCCCGTGTCTCCAATGTCCGCGACAGCAATTCACAAGATCATGAACGATTCACTTTTGAACGCTTTTCCCGATGATATTGTGAATATTTTACCAGACACTCCCCTTCCACTGGAACTACTAGACGATATCCCTGACATATCTTTCTGTTTGTGCCTGACACCAGGAACAGACTGGCCAGTCCTTCGATCAAGAATCATCAACTCGGAATCGCTCTTAACAAATGAATTCAGTTTTATCACTGACCCCGATTCATCACGTGACTCACCACTATTCCTGGAATGGAAGACGATTCCAGAGAACCTTCCACAGGCGGAACAAGAGCGATTTCGGCGAATTGGAGTTTGTGGGTCTCTGACACCAGATTCGGTCCGAAATGAAATCATCTCGAATTATATTGGGATGGACATTCGTGTTCTCCCATTCCTGAAAATTGTGTTGAACTGGTCGAAATCATTCTGTGGAAGGCAAGAAAACTCCACGCAAGAAGACATGAATTGGGTGATTCTTTCACTCCATTTCCTCCAAACAGTGACGCCACCAGTACTTCCGAACATTCAAGACAATGGATTGATCTTGGAAAGTCTGTCTTCGCAAATTGGAACTCGCAGAATATAGGGGGTGAACTAATTATGTCCCCTCCAACTTTCTCAATATGTAGGGAAGGGATGCAACAAACAATACAAGTATAAAGCTTACACATAGTCGGTACATCGATTATTGTTTTCATTTTACATCATTACGACTTAATTCGATACTTTCAGGAAAAATGAGATCTCAGACAGACAATTCTCTTTCAATTCTCACTTTTCCAGGAAAGAATGTTGATCAAACGGATTCATCGAGATTCAAAAAACTCGAATTTGTGAATAACGAACGAAGATCAATCCTATTAAAGTCAAATGGAGGATCCATGCAATGGATGACAGGACAGATTCCTAGATGTCTATCCTCATCATTATTCAAATAATTGCTCTCAAAATGCATAGAATTTGACAATTTTTTTGTAGACAATCGATTTCAATGAAATCATATGTCCTCTCGTTCACTATCTCTTTCGATCCTCAGGAAAAGGTATTGCGATTTTCTTTTATCAAAATCAGTTTTCATTTCTGGATAATAGTGAAGAAATACACGTTTCAATGGAAGATTGAAATTTCTACCGTGGTTAGAGTTTTCATCCCCATTGTCGTGGATCTTGACAGTGGCTTCGATTCAAGTCTCATTTTCTTATTTCAGGACTTTTTCAGATTATAAGAAGGCCTCCTACGTGATATTTATGATCGACCACGCTATACCAACCTTCGAACGAAAAGAGATCGACTTTTCTTTTTTCCACGACCACCGTGAATGGAGCTCTTTATGTGCATTTTTTAGAGCACATCACGAGAAAAGAGTTGAAAAGAACTCCTATAGTTAATGTATTTCTGTCGAAGTTTCACACAGAAGAAAATATTCGTAAATCACAATCAGAAATGTCTGAATTGAGAGATCTGTAGCACAAAAAATAGAAAATTCTGACATAAACATGAATTGGCTATGTGTAAGACATTGATGAAAAAATCAGTGCTGGTCACACCTTCGATACAGAGAAAACCTGCGGGGACAGAATTAGTTCACCCCCTATACTCTGTGGAAAAGTGATCTTCTTCGATGACATTTCCTCATGGCATGCTCGGGTCGCTCCTTTTGCTGAATTCGGAACCAATATTATGCCAATCGATGTCTTATTTCGGAGTTTTCTCGACTCTCTCACACCTTTCACGTCGGACGCTGTCCCGATCATCTCCATCACCTCCCCTCATCCTCTCACGAACATCAATCCAACACTACAACCCACCCAATCTGTTCTTTCAATGAATATTTTCGTTGTGGACCCCATCACCTCCGCTGTCGGTCGTCGCACAGCCTTTCCACTCACCATCTCTCTCTCCTCCCTCAAAATGGGTGCAGATTACCTTCCATTTCTCCTCCTGTCTCCAACGAACCTTGCCCAACAATTTTCCGATAATATAATTCTATCAAACGCTTCCCATCTCAATTCTGATCTTTTAACCCCTCCAACCAATCACCCCCGACGTGAAAACGTTGCACAAACCATTGCCAACTCAACCAAAAGCGTTCTTTCGCTGAACTCTCCAATCATACAATCAAAGAAAAATACCAAACAACGAAAGCACAAATCTACGAATGGAGATCCCAATTTGGAGACGAAATTGAGCCAAATTGGGTCGGAGCAAGCCTTTCGAAGTTGTTTTGTTGAAAGTCAGGAGAGCGAAAAACGATTTTCTGATCTTTTCATTCATCCAACCAATCACAACCGACTTGAAAACGTTGCACAAACCATTGCCAACTCGACCAAAGACGTTCTTTCGCTGAACTCTCCAATTGTGCTATCGAAGAAAAAGACCAAACATCGAAAACACAAATCTAAGAATGGAGATCCCAATTTGGAGACAAAATTGAGCCAAATTGAATCGAAGCACGCCTTTCGAAGCTGTTTTGTTGAAAACCAGGAAAGCGAAGAACGATTATGTGATCCATACATCGAAATGGCATCGTTGATAGAGGATGCGAAACCGAAACCTCGAAAGCAGCACTCAAACAAAGAAAGCCGAAGACGAAAGATGTCAAGACGAGAAGGGAAGGGTCAGAAGAGTGGTGACAGAATCATCTCGAAGAAGCTCAGCAAAGATGAGGAATCTGAAGAATCAGACCTTCTCACAGAATATTCATCTGTCGATCTCAACCAACCTTGTCACGAACAGTCAACCACAAAAAATGAAAAAAAACGCACTCTGGCGCAGAAACAAGCTGACAAGAAAGAACTCCAAACGGTGCACTCAGAATTGGATCGACACAATTTTAATTGATGGGCTTCCAACTGAGTACACCAGAGACGAGATCGGACGAGATTTCGGCCAGATTCGGATTCGAAGAATGAAAAAGCGGAAGAATTCGCGTCGAAGTCAATTTTTGGTTGAATTTGATGGACAGTCGGAGTTTGAGATGGGAGTGAAGGAGGCATCGTTGCTTTGGGCAGAGCGGGAAGAAGTGAATGTGAAGGTATTTCTGACCCAACACAAAATGAAACAAATCCAACGGATTCCACTCTCATCACAGCAGTTCACCCCGTCCATCCCTGATTCTCTCTCGTCTCCTCCTTTTCCACTCACACTCTCTCACATTCTCCCTCCCCCAACGCTTCCTGATATCGTGATCGACCTTCAGCCTCGAATTAAGGTGAAGAAAACATCCGTACGCAAAAAGAATGTCTTCGCAGCCCCGACCGTGACACTGAATAAAAAGGTGCCTGTCCAGCAACCGAAAAAGAAAAAGCAGAAAAAGGATATTTCTGTCTCGTCGCGAGGCAAACAAACGAACATTAATCCTGTTCCATTTAGTGGTCCAATTCCTTTTTCAGGGCAACCAAGCACAACACAATTCGCTGCCTCCCACTCGTCATCGATGGCAGACCACCTCCTCCCAGACCCATCCATTCTGCCATCTGGTCAACAAAGGATGATCAACACTTCGGGAATCAATCAAACCAACACATCCTCATCAATTCGTGCTTCGCATGCCCTCCAAGTCACTCGACAAGCCTCGAGTGGTCAAGAAAAGTCAAAATCACAGACACAACAATCTTCAGGAAAGAGCCAGTCTGTCGCACACACTGCTCCTTCTGTCACTCCATGGACGAACAAAAGCCATCATCAACTCGTGTTCGATTATGTTCCAGTTGGGACAGTGGGACATGACCTCACATTGGCTCTGTCACCTCGTCCGTATCAATGCTCGTCTGTGAACAACATCGGACGTGTGCAGTGGATTGCATCGTTTGAGACAGTCGAAGAATGCAACTCGGCAGCGAAGAATCTGACGAAAGTTTGGGCACTCCATCCGACGATTGAAGTTGGCTTCCGAGTCAACAAGAACACCTCCATTCCGATTCCTCGTCCAGTCATTTCATTCAGTTCAAGCAACATTGTCCCGTCGCACCCTGCCCAACCAGCTTCAACGCCGAAGAAGAATGAAAAGAAGAAGAAACCGACCGATGTGGCTCCTCTCCTTCAGGTTCAAGCTCATCCTGTCCCTCGCTCATCAAATGTCAGTTCACCTCAACTCGTGCTCGGTCATGTTCAGGGTTCTGACTGGTCAGCACATTTTAGTGCATTCGTCGGATCATTTGATCCGACGGTCACTTTTTTGGCGTCCGATCATCGCCTATTTGGGAGCTTCGAATTTTCTAACTTTTTCTCGTTTTCCACACTTTTCATCTGTTCATTTCACCTCTCTATTGATTAAAATTCACTTTGCTGTCTTCAGAATACAAAAGAAAGGTGTTTGTGTTCGAATTAACTCCACTTTGGGTGAAGTGGATGGATCTGTCCCTTTGTCATGGTTTCATGATTGTTGAAATCATCGATTCCGACGATCATCCGGTGTTCATTCGCATGAATCTCGATCACGAAATGCTCCTCCTCGTTGTTATTTGTCTTCATTCTTGTTTTCAGCACCATTATCTTCAAATCAACTCAAACCCTCATGTTCAAAACTATGAATTACAATTTTCTATTTTCACTTCAATATCACTTTTTTGTTCGAATAAAGACTCAAATTCCACAAAATAATAAGAAATAAGCATTATATGGACGGTCGGATCAAAAACCGTAGGATCAGTCGGATCCTTATCAGAAGCCTGGTCATGTTCCAGCTGGGATAGTTGGACGTGACATCACATCGTCTCTGTTGCCTAATCAGGATCAATGCTCGTCTGCGAACACTGTTGGACTAACGCAACCCACCCCACACGATTCACCATCAGCCGTGATTCGCCATTCCATTCTCGTGCGAGGTCTTCCCGTTGATGGTGGAGTTCAACTGAGACAAGATTTCATGTCCGCAATGCCGGAAGATGTGAAACGACGAACGACCAACCAGAAACCCGAATTTCTCGTCCAATTCTCGGATGTGCAGGGGTTGGAGAGAGGAAAGAGACGAGCGAGGGAGTTGTGGGGACAGAGCAAGACAGTCACAGCGCACATCTTCTTGTCTGACACGATGATCCAACAGATTGTGCCAATTCCATCAGGATCGAGTATGAATGCTAAACAGGAATCGAAAGAAAGGAAAGAGACACAAGTCTCTCTCCCACCGTCGACAACAGTTGATCGTCATGTTCTGTCTGTGTCAGGAGAGACACCCGAATTGATGAAGACAATCAACGCCTTGCCTTCTCTCCTTCTGCCAACCATCCCAATCGAACTCACATCTCTCCCAATCGCTTCTCTCTTCTCGCCCTTCGCCCCTCTCTGCCTCATCCGTGTCCCAAGCGACAACCAAACTCATCAAACGTGGCGAGTCGTCTTCGAACACGAAGAGGACGCTGCTCGAGGAAGAGACATTGTGAAACAGGCCAAGACACTCTGTGGACATCCGATTTCTGTTGCCGATGATTGGGAAACTCAACTTGATCAGCCGACTCGCGAAATTTGTGAGAGCGATGTGTTCCGAATCGTTCGAAAGACAGAACTCAACAAATCCATCGCCATCCCCACAATCCACACTCCGCAGTTGTTTATCGCCAACCTCCCTCAAGGAAGAGGCAAGGGGACAATCCTAAAAGCGTTGAAAGTGGAAGACCACACAAAATTTGAAGTTCACAACACAATTCTTGGAAAGGTGTTTGTCTCGTCGTTCTCAGACAAAACAGAACTAAAAAAGGCTCTGTCGCATTTGGAGAATGTGTGGGCGATCGGAGAGAATGTCTGTGTTGGGATTGGAGTGGATGGCGTGCAGCTCTGCCGTTTGGAAGCGAGGAAAACAGGATTGCTGTGGATGGTGGTTGAGTTGGGGAGACTTGCTTTTCAACAGGTCAGAAAAATGAACAAACCACCGACCGTCCCAACAATCACAGCGACAACTCCACAGCCCTCACAGCATCATGACCTCGTCATCACCCATCTTCCGACTGGAACGCAGACGAAACGTCTTCAAACTCTCCTTGGATCGTCTCCACCGACAAAAGTAAAAGGCCTTCGCTCAACCAAAAGCAGTCAGAACTTCGTCGCATCTTTTCCTAATCGGGCAAGTCTTCTCCGCGCAGTCGAGATTCTTCAGCAGACACCAGAACTCGGGCCAGATGTGGTGTTCAGTTTTGATCCGACAGATGCTGGAACAGGACAGGTTCAACCACACAACGACATTCCCACTCCACAACACTCACTCCCAAAGACCGACATCGTCAGCTCAACCACTCTGCCGTCAGTGACTCCGCCTTCGGCGACTCAACCGCTCCCAGACCACCAAACACACTTGCACCCTGCCCAACAAAATCCAACGCCGAAGAAGAATGAAAAGAAGAAGAAACCGACCGATGCGATTCCTCTCCTTCCGGTCACAGCCAGCCCTGTCCCTCCTTCCAACAGTCTTTGTGTTCCACTCTCACCTCCTTCTGTCTCTTTTTCATCAACACTCTTCAACCAAAGAAACCAACCACCCAGTTCAGAGAAACGTCAGACTGGGCGTCAAGAGGAAGATGAGAACCAGAATCCACTCTCTCATCCAAAGCAAACAACCCATTCCCTAACAAACACCGACCGGACAAGACTAATCCACTCAGCGATCAACACTGTTCCAACAGCAGCATCCAAATCAGCAGTTCTGATCCCATCAGACCAACTCTTCCTGTTCAACGTTCCGTCACATCTCTCGTCAATTGAAGTCGAGCGGTCATTCCGGGAGATCACACCAAGTTGTATAAATGTTCTCATATCGAATCAACCGCAACACATTCTGAGATTTGCGAGTGTTGAGGAGTGCAATCGAGCTGCCCAGAATCTTGAAAGCGTATGGGCTCTCGATCCAGCCATCCAGATCGCCTTTCTGGACAAGCAAAACCGTTTGGTTTCCATTCCACGCCCATCTCCTCAGCGAACGCTACCATCAGGACCAACCGAATATCCCCTCGTTCGTCAGTCCTCAAACCCAAAAGTGTCTGTCCAACCTCTCTCACACACGATCCAGCTATCCAAAGGAGTTCCTGAACCACAACACCCGACTGTCTCAGTTACTTCATCCCGCTCGTTGTCAGAATCTCACCCATATCAGCTCATCATATCTCATTATCCGTTGGGAACGAAGAAAGTCAGAATTGCTTCGGCTCTCGAACCACACCCACCAACCTCGTTGGAGTGTATTCCGAAGAGAGGAGTGGGCCAGCGATTCATTGCGTCGTACTCTAGTGATGAGAATCTTCTGTGTGCTGTGGCGAATTTGGAGAAAGTGTGGGAACTTGGACCAGATGTGAAAGTGAGTTTTGCAGCAAATGGGGTTGAGAAGGAGCTGATTTGTCGTCCTCAATTTCAGGTTGAACAAAGACTGATAAACACTTCGGGAATCAATCAAACCAACTCATCCTCATCAATTCGTGCTTCACATGTCCTCGAAGTCACTCAACAAGCCTCAAGTGGGATTGAAAAGTCAAAATCACAGACACAACAATCTTCAGTGAAGACCCCATCTGTCGCACACGCTGCTCCTTCTGTCACTCCATGGACGAACAAAAGCCATCATCAACTCGTGTTCGATTTTGTTCCAGTTGGGACAAAGGGACATGACCTCACATCGGCTCTGTCACCTCGTCCGTATCAATGCTCGTCTGTGAACAACATCGGACGTGTGCAGTGGATTGTGTCGTTTGAGACAGTCGAAGAATGCAACGCGGCAGCGAAGAATCTGACGCAAGTGTGGGAACTCCATCCGACGATTGAAGTTGGTTTCCGAGTCAACAAGAACACCTCCATTCCGATTCCTCGTCCGTCACAGCCAGAACCGTCACACACTCGTCCATCATCCTCAACAACACGACAACCCATCACCCAGCCGAAACAATCCACCAGCTCGTCACCTCAACTACAGCCACCGAAACCAAAACAGGCTTCCAAAGACACTGGTCACTCTGATGAGGGACAAAAGAGGAACAAAGTGAAACTCGTGACACCGTCAACGAAATCAGTCCCAACACCAACAAGCTCAAAAGGAACGAAAACCAAACCAACTCCATCTACTCATCCGAAAGACGCACCCAAGCCACATCAAGAGATGCCTTCAGAAACGAGGAAGGGTGAGCATATTCTGTTTCTCACAAACATTTCAGATGAAGTGTCGAACGCCGATCTGGTGTGGCTGTTGGGAGACATGAAGGGAATGCGAGTTGAAGAGAGGAACAGGAAGAATGGGAAGCGAGAAGCACTTATTCATTTCTTGGCGAAGAGGGATTTGGAGTTGGGGATGAAGAGCACTCGCTCGAAGACGATTGGGTGGACAACATTCCGAATTGTGGATTCGTCTGAAGTTTGGGGGGTCTCCGTCTGATGGAGACATTGTGATCTCCAAAATTGTGTCGAACGAAACATAAGACTCGAGAACCAGTCTGAAATGAATTTGAGATGAGTCTATCTGATTTATGTCGAGTTCGGTTATGTTTTGATCTTGTTTCTCTGATTTTTGTGAATGATCAAGCTCTTGAGTGGAATTCTCAGCCATCTTTTTGTCCGATCACATTTACATCTTCAAGAAGTTGTTTGAGAGCAAAAAATGATATTTATCGTTGATTAACCTGAAAGCAAACAGCAATCATTTCGACGATGACACCCTTCGCTTCCTCTTCCAACTTGGTGAGTGGAGAGAAACTTGAACGTGAAAATGGAGAATCCAACATCGAACGATAGAAGAATCAAAAATCAACTGCGATTTCGTCTGGAAGTTGTGTCGATTTCGTTTTCTCAACTTTACGAAACGATGTCACCTCAAACGCATCATTGGTGCCATAGAAAGAGATCTGAAAGAATGAGGAGAAGAGAATCAGACAGCGAGCTTGATTGAGGCAGGGATTCCTCGAGTGAACACCTTCGTCTGGACATTATTGACGAAGAAATGACAAGTGCGAGATTCCATGTCCACCTCCAACTCAACTTCGTCGCCTGTTTTGAACGCGACAGATCCATGAGTTGTTTGTGATTGTCCCTTGCGACACTTGAGCATCATTTTGCTTTCAGGTATGAGAGATGAGGATGAACAGACCATGCAGGGCAGAAACTGAGAGAAGCTGGAGAAGATAGGAATGAAGAGAGGCACACTCTTGAACTGGCCAAGCCATTGATTATCGGGGAATGCTCCTTCTGTTTGTTCTGTTTCCGTTCCTCTTCCAACGTTTGGAGTGTCGATTCCAGACGACTTTCGAGTGCCTCTCGCTGCTCCTCCATCTTCTTCGACAACTCGGCTCGAATCTCCTCCACATCCGACCCTCGCACACCCACCACTCCACTTCGACACCAGCTCGACTTCACTCCAAACACTTCCCCAAACACAACTCCACACACACTCCCAGCCACCTGCCTCACTCCCACATCTTCCTCTCCATTCCACTCCTCGCCCTCTTCTTCTCCGTCCTCATTCTCTCTCTTCTTCTGACTTTTCTCTTCTTCCTCCTCTCCCCATCCACGCACCACTTTCGTCAAGCCCTCTCGAACAATTCCAATTCCTCGCAGGCATCGACTCACAAAATCTGTGCCTCCTTTGTCCTCTCTCGCCCACTTCACACTCCCCAGTGCCCTCACCTCCCACGCTGACAGCGACACACACGACAATGGATCAGCGAACGATCCTGAAGGCTGGTCATGGCTTGAACGCTCCATTTGATGTTCATCGATTTCGGTTTCTTCTGAATTCTTGGATGGAGTGGGCGATGGGCTTGATTTTCCAGTTTTTCTGCGTTTTGTGGCTTCTTCTCGCACAACCGCCAATTTCAGTCCAACTCCAATTTCTCCGAGTGCAACCACAATCGCACGTCGAACATGCGCGTTCGGGTGTGTTCGAACTGACGAAACAAGCGATTCCAGGATTCCACTCTGCAGAAACAGTTCCATTTCGGGTGGCGAAGAGAGACGATGAGTGATCAGACTTAATGAGAATTAGACGAGGAGAGGTTGAAGAGGAGATGGAATGAAAAAGGATGAATTACTGACCCAATTGTCGCAATTACGGGCTCTGAGATCCGGTTGTCTGAATTCTGAAGAAAAAGAGAGAAGATGAGTTGAAGAATGATGATATAAGAGAGGGAGATAAGGTCGGAAAAAGAAGGAAAGGAGAAAAAGCGATAAGGAATGTACAAACTTGAGAAAGGGCCAGGAGCGACGGAAAATGCTTGGAAAGAGATCCAGTCTCGTCATTCGAGATCAAGGCGAGAACAGCGTCAAACAGGACTTGAAATACCACCTACACATCAAAAATCAGATCAGAGGATGATTTTTTAAGAATTGAAAGAAAAGGGACAGAAGGAGGGGACAAGAGAACAAAACGAGATTCGAACTTAGCAAAATGAGGGAAATCAAATTTCGAACGCAGACCCGAACTTCCACACAGAGCCTTAGGCCCAGTTGATGACCCAAAATAGGAAGAATTCTGCCTTCCATCAGAGCTATCCCAACTCCTTTCTTGTTTCCTGAATCTGATCTCAAAAAAAGATGTAATCAATCCTCAAGAAAGATTTCATAATATCCGTTCAGAAATACAAATATCCTTCCAATATGGCCTTACTAAAGATCATTTGATCCAACAGAACGAAAGCTGTGGGATAACAACTTCGTCTTTGCTTCTCGCCCACTCTACAAACCGTTCAGACACAGATTCACAAGCTCCTTTGCGATTTCAACTCGTATCTCCTTCGATTCTGTTTCGAGTTTTCGTATTTTTTCAAAAAGCTCCTCCTTTTCTTCGTTCGGTTTCTGGACAATTAAAGGAATTCAAATCAATGAACGGCAACTAAAGTTCACACAATCACACTTCTATCCGTCGTAGGGATGATGGTTGATGAGCTATCAGGATTTGACAACATGGAGTCGATTCGAGATGACTTGAGAACTTTGTTGAGGTTCGATCGAAGTTTGTTCACCCACCACACCTCTATGAGACAACAACAAAAGAGCGAGGAGGACTCATCGCCTACATTAAACCGCTCGAAGAGGAGATACACGAGAGTACCAATTTCCTTGAGAGAATGTGTGGTGAAAATCAGTGTATTGATTTGAAGTGAAATGAAAAACGAAACGAAGTTGTGATGGCAATCAGAAGATTACTGTGCCCACACCACGAAACTGTGAAGGAGAGTAAAGATAGGTCTTTAAGAACAATTCGTCCAAAATGAAAGAGAGGGAATCATGATCAATGAAGAAAAGTGAGCGAAACGGAGAACCAGGAAAAGTTGGAAACAAAAGCACGAACGCAACTAAGATTTAGTCAACCCGAAAGTGGTCGTGAACTGTGGGAATCAGCACAGTGTGAGACAGAAACGAACAAAAAGTGAAAAGAATGAACAGAATGTGAAGATGAGAAAGAGATTCCGAAGAGAGCCGATAGAGAGTGAAGCAGACTGAAGAGGTCATCGGTGTCCGACTTGTGCAGGGAAGGTGGGTGGATGAGGAGGAAGATGGGGATTGACAGAGTGACGAGGATGAGTAGACGGATTCCGTGCTGGATCTTGAAGAGAAGAAAGATCAGTGGGAGGATGTTGGGGAGAGTGTTGCGGGGGAGAGTCAGAGGGAAGGAGAAACGCATTGCAATTGACGAGATCGACCCTCATCTTTTCAGTTTCTTCCTCATTCTTGTTCAATGAGATGACTCGTTCAAGCACGTTCATCAGTGTTGGTCGCTTCTCAGGGTCAATCGAAAGACATTCTGTCACCAACTCTGCCATCCCTTCTCGAACACGATCCATCCGAGGAACGATCCCACTTCCCAACTGTCGCTGAGCATTGATCCCATCAACCTCTCCAAACGGTATCTGTCCCGTCTCAATCTCCCACAACATCAGGCCAAGCCGAAAAACCGTCCCATGAACTCGGTCAATCACTGGCTTCCCATCTGCCACTTCAGGAGGAACCCATCGCTGTCCCTCGTCTTCTACCTGTTTCGCAAGCGACTCGACTGTTTGGTACGTCGTGTGTGGTTGGATATTGACGACTTGGCTAGCCTCTTTTCTGAAGAACATTTCGTCTTTCTCATCAAACAGAACCCAGTGTGACGTCAACCGAGAAAGGATCTCAGCTGTCGGATGAACTCGAACAATCAGCGCAAGCGCTTCTGAAACTCTCTTCTGAATCCTTCCTCGCTCAACTGTCGTCATCGTCTTCCTCTCTTTGTGCAGTCGCGAGTAGAGTGTTTCCCGAACTTGCACCGTCGTTTCAGGCATCGTCTCCGATCCACATCGAATTGCGAGCACAACCTCAGCTGGATGATTTCCAGTCTCTTCGCCGTTCAGTGGAATGAAGTCTTCTTTTGGGATTTCGTGTTGTTCAGTCTCGTCGGCATTGTTTGAGAATGAATCACGCAGATTACTTTCAATGATTGCATTCTGACTCCCATTTCGCCACATGTCTTCAGGATCCTCCATCTTTATCTCAACCTCATCAATTTCTTCCATCTGCTTCGTTTCCGTTTCTTTCTGAGTCTTTGCTTTCCTTCGACGAACAAGAACACACAACACAATCACCAGAATCACAATCCCAACAATCACTCCTCCAACAACAGGAAGAATCCACTTCATCGAGTTCAGTGCTTGTGCCTTCCTTTCTGCGGAGCCACTCACTTTCATCACAAACCATCCTGATGTCCGTTCTCCATTCCCATACAGAACTCGACCTCTCCATTCCTCTTCCATCGAAAGCTTTGACAGATGATCCGATCGAGACAGCGAGAAGACGATTGATGTTTCGTTCCATTTTGTCGTTGAGATCAACGACAGATCAACTTGAGCATATTTTGAGTCAGATTGCGCTTCAAACACTTCAAAGAAGAGACCACACGGAATCAGTTCTGTTCCAACAAGGCTCACGTTGAAGGACGACTTGGCTTTGTCTGTTTTCGAGGTGCAGTCACTGCTTGTCAATGATGGCACGAAGAACGGCGAGTTGGGGTTGATCACACTCCCACTCACAACACAATCCGACGACGCGGAGATCCAAGCTGAGGAACCTTCTTTCGATCCATCTCCGCCATTCAAGCTCTTAATCGTCACATGACTTCCATTTTCACAGCGAATGTTGCGGTGGGTGGATGGGAAATCAGAATTCTTCGCCGAGTTGTCTTGGAAGGCCGATGTCGAGATGGAAACTGATCCTCCAGACACAAACAACGCTCCATCGCGAAGATCTGAGAACTCGCTTGAATGGATGTCAACTGAGCAATTCTCAAACGAAAGAAGACCACTCTCCCACAAACACACATCATCGCTGTTTCCTCTTTCAGCCACATCCATCCCATGAAACAATGACGAACTGATCGAAATGTTCGATTCTCCATTCACTCCTGACAACAACGTTGATCCAGCCCAATCTGTGATTTTCAAGTTCGACAGATCCGCTGAGGAGAACGACGACAGAAAGAGAAGAGGCGATGAAGAGACGATCGAGCTGATAGTGGTGTTAGAAACCCGCTCTGGTTCATAAACCCGCAACCAGCGTGATAAAACCGCCACTTCATTTTTGATTGATCATTCATTTCTAGTTGTCTCAACTGAAGGTCTTGAGAAGTTTGCTGGAAAAAGTGAAGAAGAAAAACACGTCTTTGAAAAGCGACATTGAAATCAATGGGTCAAGATTCAAACCAAAATCGATGTTTCACTAGACAGGACTCGAGAAATGACAGTCAACCAAAGAACTTGTTTCAACACACAATTCCAACGCTTCATCAATTTCACTCGACCATACTTCTTGAAATTCTGTCGATCTCAACTTTCTCATCCGATCTTCCTTTGAATCAAAGTTTCACGAAGTCAAACCACCGATCCAACGTTCATTTGACGTTCACAACAACCGATTCAACAAGAAAATACAAACGAGGAGGGATATGATGACAATGCCGAGTCTCGAGAAAGATCAGTTTCAATTGCGTCACTTCACGAGTGCTTTCGATAGATTTTTTCAAAAATGTGAGAAAAATAGAGGATAATGTGAATAAATGGTGAAAGAGTGAGATTATGATGAAGATCGTTCGGTTGCGGTTTTTTGGACTCCCGTTGCGGGTTTCTGAACGCGGGCGGGTTTCTAACACCACTATGATTCGAGTGTGAGAAATCGACAATCGACCCTTGCTCAATCGAACAAGCGAACAATTCTTCGAACAAGAACATGAAATGTTCACTTTTGACAGTTCAAGTGATCCTCCCAAGTTCTCAAACACTCCACTATCTGATCCAAGCAATGACCCATCCAGATCAATCGAAAGCGAGCTGATCGAAACAGAATCAAGTTCGTCATTCTCGCCATTCACAATCTGGCCTCCTCCAACAACCAACAATCTTCCTGCTTCACGATATCCACAAACAGAAACATCAAATCCATCCACCATCATCCCACTCTCAAGTGATCCATTCCCAACAATCACAATCGATCGTTCCTGAGTCAATGAGAATCCTCCATCCACTGTCTTGCACGCCACTTTCATGTTTCCACAAAGAACATGGTCTTCACTCATTTCTGACGTCAAAACAAACATCTCAGAGCCCCGAGGATAGAATTCGTAAAGCAGCGAATATCCAACCATCTCCTCCACTTCGTCCTCTCCTCCAACTACACCCTCCCGCGAGACAAGAACTCCACTTCGAGGTGATGACAAATCGAATGTTCCTTCCCAATCCGACTCTTTCTCAACTCGTCCTTCTTCTCCTCGCAGAAACACCCACCAAGCAACTCCATCACACACACAATTCAAGAATCTCGTCGATTGCACACGAACAACATGGTCGGGAGAAGGCGACGCTGAGAGAACACTTGGTCCATTCGACGATCGACGGATCGATTCAAAACGACATCCAACAATCTCAACTCCGCTCAATGTGTCAAGCAGAGCACAAGATGTCTCGATGTCAGACACATTCACTTCTTCCATCTTCAACAACCCTTCGTTTATCCTGATCAGAGGAGAGAGAAGTGTCAGTGTGGTTGAGAATGAGCACGATCTAACAATCAGAGTGGAGTCCGATGAGGAAAACAGAGGATCTTCGGAACTTCTCGAAGAAAGGGAGAATGAGAGCGACGAGAGAGTCAATGATGTTTCAGGTGCTCCAACTTTCGACACAACGAACGAACCAGCATTCGAGAAGATCATTGAAGAAGACGATTTCATTCCAGAAAAGGTGAGTGTTCCATTCAGTTTGATCTCATTCTCAACAAACACAGAGTCAACAATCTTCATCCATTCAATCGACCCTGAATTCATTCGATCCAAACCAAACTCCACTGTTCGACAGAAAAGATGAAAATGACCACATTTCGTGAACTCCCATCCACTCTTGTCAACCTCAACACTTTCTGAGATCGGAATCAGATACGGAAGGAGAGAGCTGTTCACTCCTGTCTGTCTGTCCAACACCCAGACTGACCATTCGTTCGACAAATCCACACTTCCTTCCCATTTCGATTCTGTGATCAATGTGTCAAGTCCACGCCCAACAACCAACACATTCATCGTCTTCTCTTCCGAATTCGCTGAACACTCCTCGAAGATCAATTTGGTCATCGAATAGTCGAATGTTGGTGTCGATGTTTCGTTCTTCAGTTCCATCCACACACAATTCGCTTGCCCACTGCACCGACACCATTTGAATGTGTTTTTGTCCAGTCGGAACTTCGCCTGATCACCCACTCTCCCAACCACAACTCCTCCCAACTCATCCGACGATGTGATTGAAGAGAACAACGATTTCACAATCACCAGACCCGCTTCTTCTCCAACACGGATCACACTTCCCCCAAGTGTGTTTGTTCCAGTTTGGCTCACCAAGCATTCATCCATGTTTAGACTTTTGTCAACCACGTCGAAGAGATGGGTGTGCTCAAATGCCGACGCGATGCACAGATTGGTCTGTGTGAAGGAGACATCTTCAGTGATTGTGAAGAGCCCATCTTTTCTTCTATTGCATTCAACTCCACCGACATTCATCACGTGATCGTTCCCAACTACATTCAGCGGTTTCGACAATTCCATTTCTTCTGAATGCACGATGTCTCCATCCAGAATCACTTTGAGGGAAGAATGAGCAGCCATGCGAGTCCAAAGAGTGGGCAGAGTTTGGCATGGGTATTCTCTAAATCCACAGACACTCACATCACACGACAATCCACTCACATGACCTTCCGAGCCTAGAGCAGACAAATACAGAAACAGAGGAACCACTTTCGAATAAGTTCCTTCTTTCCCAACAAAAGACCGAATCGTCGACGAATCTTTCTGCCACACGAGTGTGAGCGAAGATTCAATCATCTCTTTCCCGAGAGATGGATGGCGAATCACAATGAAATCCGAGCCTGTTGATGGTGAGAGACACGAATCAATGACAGTCGATCCCGAGAGGGTGAATGTTGCTAAAAGTGATAATGAAATGTCAAGAACACCAGAACCAGACGACGATGTGCTCTTGCAGTTCGTGAAAAAGCACGAATCGATGGAGAGAGAGGACAAGTCAGTGACCGTCGCGGAGACAACAGATCCCGAACAGGAGGATGTAAACGAGTCGAATGAGCACGATGAGATGACAAGCGAAGCACCAGACGACACAGAAATGAACGAGGTCGACGAGGAGAGAATGGACGAGACAAAGTCGATCTTGGTGAGAATGAGCTGTCCAGTTCCAAGTCGGAAACAGCCATTCGAAGAGACTGGCACTTGTTGAGACGTAAGCTCTCCAGTGAAGGTCAGGCTGAACTCGCTGACGGTCAGAGATGGGGTGAGAGAGGTGGTGTTTCGAATGAAGAGTGTCACACTCGAGTCTTTCGGAACAGCTCGCGCAAGACCTTTCTCAATCGACGAACAACTCACTCCAAAATGGCCACAGAAAGCAATCTCTGATCCACCAATCTCATCCACTTCAACTTCATCCTCAATCGTCACAAGATAAACAAGAAGAGACGAGTTCACTCCACTCTCACTGTCCACTCCCCAAAACATGTTTGGATCTGTTGTTCTTGAAACTTCGGGAAATCGGTTGGTGTCGATCGATGATTCGAAGAAAGAGCCAGAAACGAAGATGTTCGCTCCAACCATGTCGGTGTTCGACGATGACGAAGAAGAAACGAACGACGATCCACTCACATCGAAAGACCAGCTCGTCTGCTCGTCTTGTCTCGTCAGAGTCAGAAAAATCGATCCTCCTCTAACTGCAGAGCAGTCTTCAAATCTCGTCTTCGAAACCACAAGCGATCCTGTTCCTGCCACTTCAACATTCATCCCTCCTCCATCCACCAACGACGAACAACTCTTCAACAGCGTCTCTTTCTCACTCTCTCCAATCTCCACTTTCTTCCCAGAAATGATCCTTCCAGACAGAACTGATCCAGAGACACGCGATGAGAACGATGTGAAGGAACAATCTGAGACAATGAGTGATGCTCCAGAAGCAACATCCACAAACGACACAGACGAAGATGCGACAGTCGATACGAACGAAAGAGAGAGCAGACTAAGTGAAGTGTCGGCTGAGACTGAGAACGATCCCGATAATGAGATGGTCAATGTATGTCGACTCGTCCGAGATGAAATCGTTTGAGATGTCAGTTTGGTGGTCAACAGTGAAGAGAGAGAATCATCCTTCTCCAAAACGAGCAAGCTGTTCGAGTTCTTCAGCGAATCGAATCCATGTTCAACGGAATGGCAGGGAAGCAGAGACAGACCACATTTCGAATGGTCTTCTCCAGACGAACTCACCACAACTGTCGAGGTCGATGCGGTGTGTGGGAACCAGTGCCACAGCAGGCTTTCTTCGATCTTTTCTTTCTTCCCAACAAACGCTTTCTTTTCTGATTCTGAGAAAGGACGAGTTGTTGGAATTTTGATCATGTTCTTCAGATTCTGGAATGATTCGAGAGACGCTGTTGATTCCAAACTCTCACTCTCAACAAACATAATTCTTCCTTTCCCATTCGACGAGATCTTAGAAATCTCAGTAGATTCATCAATGTTCAATGACGCTCCAAGTGAGAGGTGAATCAGCGATCCTGACGTCGGATGGCTGAAATGAACATTCGTGATCGTGGTTGAGACAAATGTCAGGATTCCTGACGAAGTGACGTCGAAGAGTGATGTCATTGAGTTCGAGAGAGTTTGTGCTGCGGTGGCTTCTCCGATTCGGCAGGATGTAAGGGAGATGGTTCCTGTTTTGACAACGAAGAATGATATTAGCGTGTTTGTTGAGGAGAACGAGAAAGCGAGTGATGAGAGCGAGAGGACGGCAGACAATCCATCCACTTCCAACGACGACGATCCATCTTGTGTCACTGTATGCTTTGTTGATGTGTCAGGTTTAATCTCCAAGCTCGAAGTCACTGACACTGCATCCTCCAGAATGACATCTGTCTTCACCAAAATCGTTTTCAGCTGCGTGTTCATCGCAGAATGGATCGCGGAGTCAATCGAAGAACATCGAAGGCGATCCGATCCACAACGAGGATGAGTGCTTTCGTTCCCATTCGACGATCCACACACAATCGACTCTGATGGAACAAGTAGATAGAAGAGAAGAGACGATTCATAAAACTCATCCGAAGACAACAGATTTGTGTTGTGGGACATGAAGCGTGTGAGAGAAGTGGTTGGAGTGAAGGAATCTTCCCAAAGTGAAGGAGTCACAACCAAATCCAGATTCGACGATGAAACAAGAACCAGAGTGTCACTGGAGTTAGATCTCGAACAAGCAACGAATGACACTGATTTCATCTCAATCGCTTCATTCGTCGTCATCTCAACAAGAACACAGCTCGAACAAAACGACGAGAAGACAGTCGAGGAGAGGCTGATCGAGGCAGAGGGAGAGAGACAGGAGAGAATCGGAGACGAGAATGATGCCGATCCAGATGATCCGTGTGTCGTGTTCAAAACACATTTCGTCATCGAGATTGGACCAGAATTGCTTCGAATCAGAGAACAAGAGTGTGTCGATCCAACTGAACAAACCAATCCAATCTCTTCAATCGAAAGCGATGTTCCTGTCGATGTCAAGTCAAACACTCCACTCGATGAATCGCAATTGATGTCCAAATTCATCACTCGCAACTTTCCTTTCTCTTTCACGGAGAAGAGGAACGATCCTGACGAAATCAACGAGTCGATCAAGACAAGACTTCGGCTTATCGTCGATTTTGAAAGATCTTTCGATGTCGTTCCACAAACTGTCACATCTTGACCAACAATCTCAATCTTCTTCTCGGTGTATGTCATGTTGTGAACAAATTGGATCGTTTGAGGAATCGACGATCCATTCAGATATCGCTGTGTCAGAAATCGCACTCCATATCCCAATGTCGCACAGAAAGACGATGTCCATTTGCACGCTTCTGTGTCCAACCCACTCACTTTTCCAAAATCGTCCACAACACTCCCATTCACTGACACTTTTGGTGAGGGGAGCAGTTTCGCTTGGACCAGATCTTGTTCTTCCTTGCTCGAGTCCAATCCTTCAACAACAATTCGGAAGTCTTCAGAGTGTGATCCTCCTCCAAATCCAGAAATCGAGTCCAGACTCTTCCCACCAAACACCGACCTCGAAACAAAGATGTCATTTCCTTCTCCTGCGAAGTTCTCTTCAAATCGAGCATCGGTCGATGTTGTCGTTGAGAGTTGGATCGGTTTGGAAGAAGTCGACGAGCCGTTCACAAAAATCGCTCCTCCCTTCCCTTTCGGGTCGGTTCTCGCTCCTCCCTCTCCAATCGCCATGCAGTCTTTGAAGGTCACGTCATACGGTGATGTCGATTCGTGGAGAATGTGGAGATAAGTGGTTCCGCTCAGCTCAACCGCAAGTGCTCCTCCATTTCTGGCTGAGCAGTTCACATAAGATGATCGATAGCTCGTCACAAGTGTTCCTTTCCCATTCAGAACAGCTCCATCCGATGAGGACGAAAATGAATCGAAAAGGGTTACATGTGGGTTGAAATGGCCTCCGACACTTTCGATGAAAGAATGACCTTCGAAGTGAAGGTTCTTTGTGATACTCACGCTGTAGAATGTGATTGTGCCACCATTGTTCTGTACAAAAGCTGCTGAATGGGACAGTTCTGAGAAGTTGATGGATCCACCCCAAAACAAGAGTTGAGCTGTTTTACGCTCGACGACGAATGGAGTTGTTGCGAGTGAAGTGGGGATGGTGAGAGTGACAGAAGAAAAACGAAAATATGACGAGTCGAGAAGAGTGATGGTCTCGCCGGGTTGAAGATCGAGAAGGATTGGTGGAGCATTGATCGTGACTTTTTTGGTGTCGAATGACATCGCACGAAGAACTTGCTGAACAGTGGTTCTGATTGTGATCACGACTTCATTTTTGGCTTGTAGACTCATGCACAACTCGTTGAGAGTGGGAAATCGGGAAAGGGGAGTTCCTCTTTCGAATCGAGGTGAAACTGGGAAATCGATTCCTTGGTCACTAAACTGGAGAGGAATGGAATCGAAGGAGGAGAGAGAGGAGTTGGTGAGGCAGTGATGTTGGGGACTGATCGACTGAACGGCAGACATCGAGATCTGCTTCGTCCCAAAACCAGAAAAGGAGAGATCGCTGGCGAAAGTGGTGATTCCCGGTTGATCCGTCTCGTTCCCAACATTGTCCGAGAAATAAACACTCGACAACTTCACAGCACTCGAACTCAACGATGACGAGAAGGAGAGGCAACCAGAACAGCCAGAAGAGACACAGCGAGCAAAATCAGATTCCGAAATCGAAATCGTTCCATTCGTCGATGAGTCAATCACACTTCCTCCATCTCCTCCTTTTCGCTTAATCTCCATCACCCAACACCGAGTCATCGTCAACGAACACGATCCAGTCAAAGAGATCGCTGTCGACGAGGTCAGAGTGATCGTGTTCAGAACACAAAGATGGAATGTCGCTGAGCCAGACGAGAACGAGAAGAGGTGAGTGTTGTGCGATGAGATTCCTTCAATCCAAACATTCGCTAGTCGAACATTCGCTGTTGCTGATTCCATTTTCAGAATTGGAGAGTTCGCAGAGTGAGGGAGGAGGGAGAGAGATGTGAGGGAGAAGTTCGCATTCCCATCAACTGACAGCGACAGTTCCACAGTTGTGGACGTCGAGCTGTTTCGGTCCCATCCACTCCCAACAAACTCAACTGACAGCGACAGCGACAACGACGAAACAGATTCTGAGAATCGTCCCACACAAATGTTCACTTTGTTAAATCCTGTTCTCGTTGTCTCTGATGATGAGATCGCTGCAATCACAGCTGACATCGTTTTGCAAGGTGTTGCTTCCGAGCACGTCTCTCCATCTCCATCCTCACTCATCCACCACTCACCCGCAGCTGTTGGCAGAGAAGTGTTGGTGGGATTCGGAAAATAAAATTCTTCATCCGTCACATTCCCATTGAAAATGGTGTCATAATAAAACCCAATCTTGGGACTGACAGACGTTGATGTGCAGCCGACCATCGAGTTCAGAACACCGTTGGCGTTGTCAGCTCTTGACCCGACGTCATTCCCTCGAAAATGAGCGAGTTTCGTGTTGGTGGCTGAGTATGTCTGATTTGCGTGGTTGTTCACAAAATGGACATCCTCAAAATGATTCAGCGACGGCCAGATGAAAAAGAGGGCTCCTCCGAGTGTGCCTGCTGTGTTGTACTCGAAGTGGCAGTGAAACATGTGCGAATAAGAATAACAGAGGAGCAACGACCCTCCTTGAAGAAGAGCAGTATTCCGTCGGAAAACTGACGAGGTGATGAGGGTGACAGAACCGAGAGTCTCGTCGTAGAAACAAGAACCATGGCCTGATGTGGCCTGCTTCTCGAAGACGCAGTTGGTGATCGTGGCAAACGCGACGGATGACGAGAAGAGGAGTGTTCGGGTGCCAGTTGATGTCGATGTTGGAGGAGCAGTGAAGTTGCTCGATGCGAAGTGTGTGTTGGGGGAGGAAACGAAGGTGAACTGGCTGGAAGACGAGACAACTCCATCTGAGCGAGAGAATGTCACGCTGCTCGTGTCAAACACGAAAAGAGGGAAGACTTCTTTCTTGGCGGTGATCTTCATCACTCCAATGTGCTTTGTTCCAACAACAATTGTGAATGAGCTTCCCACAAACTTCAACGAACCAACAAGATTTGTGTATTCAATGATGTTGAACGACGATGTTGGATTTGTCGATGTGAAGTGGCAGTTCTCGAAGAGTTGAGCGTCTTGCTGCAAAGAGAACTGAGTGCGGTCAAGTGTCGATTGAACAGAAAAGTCGAACGATTCTCCCTTTTGCGGGCGATCGTTCACATTTGAGCATTCGATGAAGGTCGAGTTGAGGGAAAGGAGCGAGCGAGACGATCCAAGTCGAGGAACCACTGTCCCAAAAAGATAATTCTCAACTCCCACAAAGTCACTCCCGATCATTCGGTCTGATGAGTGGAGACGAGAGGGTGAGCGCGAGGAGGTCAGGGACGTGATATTTGAGAGATGAATCGAAGATAACGTGTTGTGCACAGAAACAGATTTCGAAATCGGATCAGTGGAACAGCAAAGGCCTTCAAAGCCAGTGAAAAGGGATGAATGTTGCGAAAAAACACAAATTGTGATTTCAACTGAGAGAGGATTCCCATTTTCATTCACAATCGACAAAAGGGATGGAACAACTGAATTGAAACTCTTCACAGAACAATCGGATAGAACCAAAGAAGTTGTGGAGGGTCCAAGAGGTGACGAGGAAATTGTGAATGGGGGTGTGGAGGAAGAGATGATGAAAGATGATTCACGAAATGAAACTGTGGAATGGGTGAGATGGGCACAAATCTGGAGTGCATCGCTTTCAACGCGAGATTTGTGCGTGTTTGGTGAAATCACAGATCGTTCGGAAATATCAAAAGCAATGAACGACATAAACAATGATGAGTTCGAAACCACCAACAATGAAGAACAATGAGGTGAAAAGGGAATCTGGTTGAATGGTGCATGTGAGTGTGGAGTGTCAATGAGAAAGATGGTTCCATTCGAGCCGAGAAGAGAGAGAGATCGTGAGTCAATGGTCTGATCGATTCCCCAAAACTCTCCGATTTGGAAGTGGATGATTTGTTCATTATTGCGGTAGTTGGTCACTTGGTGTTCTGACATTTTGATCATTTCGGAGATGTATCTCTTCTGAAGGGGTGGAGAGTCATCTTCAGCACAAATCATAACTTGGAGCACGTAGAGCACGATGGGGAAGAAGCCCATTTTGATGAGGTCGGCCTTGAATCGCCACTAATGATTGATCCCTTAATCATGTGAATCGTACGAGGCATCATTCAATTCGATTCATTTCCGAATCCACTCTGGTTCAGTGATCCCCTGCATATTAAGGAGAAATCTGAGTTTCGTTCCATCGTTTTCAGATCATCTCCTATCTGTTCAGAGTATTATCTTTGCACTGACATCTTTCCTGATTCGACAATCCAGGAACATCCGCAATCGAATCATGTCGGCGATGAATCAATTATCCCACGGCAAAAAGTCGCCATTGCGTTTTTCGTAAGGCATTATGCGGGATTACAATTGAATCAAGCGATTTTCGTGTCTTACGAACCACTTCTGAGTCATTCAGAATAATCTCGAAGTTAACACATGAAAAGAGCTTTCCCTGAATAGAGACCAGTTCGGCGGGATAATACATCGATTGTATGATTCTTCATTCACTCCATAGTGACAGGAATGAGAGACATTCTTTGAATGAACAGATTCTTTCCGCCAGGGGTTTCGGAACCGGAGGAATTTATGGGTAAAACACTGTTGGCGGAGGCAGAGAAAGTTCACTTTTTGCCACTCTGACACTTTGGGTGATTCTTTTTTGAAAAGAAAAAAAATACCTAATTCTACGACAGAGAAATGGCGAGAAAATCACAGAGAAGGTTGAAAACCTCTTATTGAGCAAATGCGGAGCTGATCGTTTTTGCTCATTTTCTTCATTTTTTCAAGTTTGAACTGGAAAAACAACTTTCAGACTCAATATTGAAATCTCCACCTCTACCGGTGTTTTTCCTCCATCTCAATCAACTTTTTCCGTCATCAATGGAATCATCAGTGATCAACGCTCTCGAACGAGTGTTTGCTGATACGGGACACGGAAGTGATATTCGACTTTGGTAGCCGAACTGAAGTTTTCTGGAAGATATTAAAACAGAAATTTGGATATTTACTTGGAATATCATCGATAGCCATCTCGGAATATCGTCATCTCAAACAGATGGTCGGATCTAGTCATGGAAAAGGACAAAATCACCAAATATCCCATTTTGAAACATATACTCGTTCTTGATTCTATATCTTCTGTCAAAATAGGACCTATAACATCTGTCTGCACTAAGAAAAAAACTGGCAAAAACTCTATATCAAAGCACATTATCGGCAGAAAATCTTCTTGGTTTGATGAGAAATCGCCACATTTTCCGAATAGTCCGATGTGAATACAATCTACAGCAATCTGGGTGACATTTGCGCTGGAATCTAAAACGGACTCCTAAACTAGACAATTGAGTAATCACTATTTTCTCTTCACTTCTACGGTTTTTTGCTTCATTCCATTTCAAAATGAGATATCTCGTTTTCCATATTAATTTATTTAAGGCTGGCCTCCGGTTCCAAAACCCCTGCTTTCCGCAGAGATGCTTCGTCACACATTCGATTTATCGAGTTCTGTTTCTGATGATATTATGTGCTTAAAGCATGTGAGAGAGAACAAACACGAAACAAACACAATCAGACATGAATAGAGAAATAAAATGACTAAAGACGGTCAAAACATATCATCATTGCCAAACGGGTCCACTTGTGATGCAAAATCCTGTTCAACAGATGACTGGAACGAAAAAATGGGTTCTTGCTGGATCACGTCCTGGACGGGCTGAGATGACGTGTCTGGTTGGGAGGTTGATTGTGGGATTTCAGGATCGGAGGTATTTGCAGAGTGCATATTGTCTGCATCAGTTGTAACTGACGAGACGGGATCATCTTGAGAAAACTGTATTAAATTGTCAGATGAGGCGACTAAATTAGGATTGGCTTCCGGAGACTTGTCCTCGGTAACCTGTTGAGGTGTTGAGATCTGTTCGGAATTGTCTGGTTGTGGAGAAGCTTCTCTCTTCTCTTCTTCTTTCACATCAACACCAGGCTTGTTCTCTTCTTCCGTTTCTTCTTCCTTCACATCAGCTTCTGGTTTATTTTCTTCTTCCTTTTCTTCTCCCTTCATGTCAACATCGTGTTTGTTCTCCTCTTCTTGTTCTTTCTTCGGCTCAGAAGAAATCGGTGACTCAGCAGAGGTCTTGTTCTCATCTTCAGACGACCCAGAATCGGGCTGAGGTTCGTCTCGCGTGGTTTCGATGACTGGAATTGTCTCGACTGGCTCTTCTTTCTTCTCCAGCGATGGTATTTCTTCTTGAGTGATCGGAGCTGATTCTCCACTTTCTGTTGCGGTGGTGTCTGTGGGGTTGGAAGCTGATTCTGCTTCGTTCTTCCCATCATTCGCTCCCCCAGTAAACTGGATCAGTGGAGAATCCTCTTTCTCCTCCACCAATTCCGAAGCTGGGCCTTCTGCGGTCACTTTCGGTTCCATTGTGTCGAAAGCAGTTGGAGGAGTGGAAAGGCTGATCGAATCGGGGAGAGATGCTTGCGGAGTGGAAACATCAACAGATTCCAACTTCAATTCTTGTTCGTCTTGTTGGATTTGGCCTTGTGTTAGCACATTTTCATCGATTTTTGGTGATTGGGCACGTAGGCTGGTTTGTCCCGATGGATTTGTGGGTTGATCGTCGACGACCTTCTGCCTGTCCAAATCGGCGAAGGGATCGTGAAATCCTCCTCTCACACTGCCCATTTCTTGACTTTTTGCGCTGAGTGACGCAACCGACCGAACACTGCCCATGCCAACGTTCATCGATGACACAGATCCTCGTGGGCCAACTGAGTCAGCAGATGGAGGGACAGCGGTGAGGGAGAGCAATTGTTTGAAGAATTGGTGGCGGGTGTCACCCAAAATGGAAATTAGTTCTTCCCGCACTTCTTCCAATGGTGGGCGATCGATCGGATCATAACTAAGGCATCTCATGATAAGATCAACCCATCGTTCATTTCCAGCCGAGTGGTAAGCAGGGAGATAGCCGTTGCCGATCTGTCTTTGGGCTGACACAGCGTCAATCTCGTGGAATGGAATGTTGTGGGACAAGAGTTCGTACATCACCATACCGAGGGAGAATACATCAATCTCGGGGTTTGCGATGGTTTTGTTATTAATTGTTTCGGGGGCGTACCATCTTTGTGCCTCATAAACAGAATTGTTGGATTGTTGCGAAGCAACGTTTGAAATGAAGGATGGCTTTTCTGATTGCTGGCTGGGGTCGTTCTGCAGCGAAAATCCAATATACGGCAAACTATAGATATTATCTCCCGTTTGAACGTATTGTCTGTCGCATATAACGGAATAGGAAGAAAAACGACCGAAGCATCCTCGATAATCATTTTGATCGAATTGGAAATGGCCGGAATAGTTTCTGGAAGATTGCCCAGGAGCATCACCGTCCAAGCTATTTAAATCTTTGTGGACAGCGGTCCTTGATGCTTTCTTCTTCTTGTACACATCCAGCAGTGAGACAATTTGTAGTGAGATGAAGAGTCCTTCTTCGATTTGATCTGAAAAGCAATTAAACGACAATGGCTCCAATGTTAGATTGGTGGAGGCCGATGCATGAAGATAGAGATTCAATGAGCGGCGACTATCTCTTTCCTCCAATGTTGTAATTGGGTTGCACGAGACGACAGGGACGAGGTAAGGGTTCTTGGGAGGAGGGGGACGTGGAATACGTCGTTTGCGCGACTTGAGTGACCCAAGATCCTGGACAAGATCAGCTGGTTGAATTACTCCAGATGATTGGTTCGCTAGAAGCATTGAATTGGGTTCGTCCTGAGGTTTTTGATATCCTTCTTCTTCATAATATCGTTCTGTGCGTTTAATGCAGAATTTTACCACAATAACAATGAGGATGAGGATGGCTTCGATGACGATGACGATAATCAAGATAATTTGAGCTATCCCGAATCCTTTACCAGCTCCAAGCATAGTTGGGTTGGATTGCTGTGTGGAAAATGATATGGTATTGTCTAATGAGTCCGAGGATAGGTGTGAGTTAAGACTTGAAAGTTGAAGGTGGGTAAGTTGGATAGATGGGACAAGGGGAGATACTACGGCAGAATAAACATGAGATGAAATGTCTGATTGTGGAGACAAATAAAGAGATCGAACAGAAATGAGGAGTCCGAGAAGCATGAGTTGAAATTTTTCTGCCCTTAATTCCAATTGGATCAACATTTCTCCAAAATGGAGGATATGAGTCCTGTAGAATCTTTCGTCCAACAGGAGAACACTCCGAAATATAAAAAAACGTCGTAAGGATCACATTCCGCGCATTTTCTTTGTGAAGTGTCTATCCCGTCCAATTAATATCCCCTCCTCTTCCCGACTGTGTCCCTCCCTGATTCCAGGTCACAGTATTTCTCTGAAACCCATCTCTGCCTGTCTGCGGTCTGTGCGGTGTGAAAGCGGGTGGAGAAGGCGTTGGATACGGCTCAGGTTGTGGATAACCAGAACCAGCAGAATACGGTCTGAACTGCTGTCTCTGCCCATCATTCCCTCTCCACTGCCCTCCCCCTCGTCCGCGGCCTCCTCTGAACCCTCCCCGTCCTCCTCTTCCGCCACTCCCTCCCCAACTCTCTTCACCTCCCATCCGCGACTGGCTGTCGCCCCATCCAGCGGTTTGGTGTGGCTGGAACGACATTCTGTTCTGTCCGTACTGCCCTCCTGCTCCTCCCCCACGCCCACGATGAGTGAATGTATGGCTTTTGTAGCCACCACGGCCTCGAGACTCGTTTCGAACATCTCGTCCTCCTGCCCATTTCCCGCGGTTCCCAGTGTTCGAATAAAGTCGAGACCCTCCAATTTCGTAGAAAAACGGGGGGATTTCCTGCCCACTCTGCTCCAGATTGTCGATCAGCGGGCCGATCATGCTTGTGTCTGTGTTTTTGATGAATGTGATGGCTGTCCCCACATTTCCCACTCGTCCTGTTCGCCCAATGCGGTGAACATAGCGGTCGAACTCATTCGGCATCGAATAGTTGATCACCACGCGTACTTCCGGAATATCAATGCCGCGTGAGGCGACATCAGTTGCAACGAGAATCTGCACCCGTCCGGATCGAAAAGCATACATTGCCGCTTCCCGTTCATTTTGGGTCCGATCTCCGTGGATTGAGGTTGATGGATAGCCTCTGGCATTGAGGAGACGGTCGAGATTGTTGGCCTCGCGTTTTGTCTCAGTGAAGATGAGAATAAGGTTGGAATTGCTGGAGGACGGTCCTTGGGATTGAGGAGATGACAGGGTGGGCAGGAGGCGGAGTAGAGTGTCGAATTCACTCCCAGGATAAACACGCTCAAATTTCTGCACGATGTCCTTCGCAGTTTCTCCCACTGTCCCTACCACACAGAAAAGATAATTTTGGAGAAACAAGGCTGCCAGCCGTTGAATTTCTTTTGGGAACGTCGCGCTGAACATCACTGTTTGGCGTCGTCCGGCTGGAGGCATCCCAAACCCTTCAACGATCTGTCTGATTTGAGGTTCAAAACCCATGTCCAGCATTCTATCCGCCTCGTCCAGACAGAGTGTTTGAATATGGCTCATTCCCACAATTCCTTGTTGGAGAAGGTCGATGAGTCGGCCAGGCGTGGCTACCAGCAAATCGCATCCATAACTCCGAAGTGCGTATATCTGGTCTCGAAGATTCTTCCCTCCGTAGCAGACACACACCAGAAGGTCTGTCCTGTTGCTGAATTTCGATGCTTCTTCAAAGATTTGGATGCACAGTTCTCGTGTTGGTGCGACAACAAGAGCCGCTGGATTGATGATTAACCGTCGTTGGTCATAAACCTTCCCTCCCTTGTTGTTCACTAACTGCAATCTTCGCAAAATTGGGAGAAGAAACGCACAAGTCTTTCCTGAGCCAGTTTGGGCGCACGCCATGAGATCCCGACCACCCAAAATAATTGGAATTGAATGCTTTTGGATTGGAGTGGGTTTCTTGTATCCAGCAAGAACAATGTTTCGATTCAGTGCAGGGCCAAGATCGATATCTTCGTAACTTTCGATCGGTGGGATAACATTATTCCCACTCACCTGCACATGAATTTCGTCGTATTTGTCAAAGTTAATTCCCGCCCCCGATGTTGACTCAAATAAACGTCGTTCCTGTTCAGTTGGCTCGCTTGGAAACATTTGCCTTGTCTGTACTGTGGGTTGTGCTGAATAGGGTCTTTGTCGATCATTCCGTTGGGTATCGGATTGCCATGGTTGAAATTGTGTTTGTTGGTATCGGATTTCATTTGATGGTGGGTGGTACAACTGTCTTTGTTGGTTTTGTTGAAATTGCTGAGTCTGTGACAGTGATTGGTTCATGGGCGTAAAAGTCGGTTGCCCAGTTTGTCGGAACGACATGAACGTCGGTCTGTCCGTTGCAGAACCTTGTGGAGCGTTCTGCTTGTGTGGTGGTTGATACATTCGAACTGTGGGCTGATTCTCGAACCGTGTTCAGAACAAGAATATCAATGAATATTTGAGTTAATGAGGTGTTAAAAAGGTCAATAAACTAAATTCTGATTGTTGAACTTGCCAGTGAAAGAGCCCCCACATCCCCCAAATTTGAACCAAAGAAGCAGGAGATAGATTGAACTTTTGCGACGATAACTGATGAATATGTATTATGCTCAGCTGCGACGAGTCGACTTTCAAGAATGTCTTGGGCTCCGCTGTCTTTAAAGAAGCTGATCAAAATATGACCGTTCTGGTGCATGGAAGGCTTCATCCGTTTCCAGTCCAGAAGAGCTGCGTGAAGAACTGGGAAGGCAATAATCAACGGGACGAATTGTTCGATCAAGTAGATAAAACTTGTGAAAACAAATGGGATGGAGAGGGGACAGATGAGATCAAAGGTTGGTGAATGGAAAAAGCTAAGGTACAGAATGTCTGTTAAGAGCGGCAGAAACCCATTTGACTGATAGTCGCTTGGAAGCTCACGCCAGTTTGGGATTTGTGTCATAAGGAAGGGTGCAGACGGTGTTAGAACTTTTTCAAACAAAAATGATTGCATTTGGAGAGATGTTCCATGTCTGATATTGTTGTTATCGGTTTTAAGAGCAAGAGAGAGCGATTGGTGAAGGATGGAAAAAAACCGAAGATACATCGACTGTGTAGATTGTAACAACTGAAAATGTTGTGGATAGAATGAGAAAAAGCCATTAAGAAAGCTTTCATTGAGGATTGCTTGAAGAGTTGGGTAGTTTGCGTCTGAGAATAGACTGTAGAGAAAGAAGACAAGAGCGCGAACGAGTGGGAGGTATTGTGAAGAGAGAATCAAAAAGAGACCTGAAATAAATTCAGGAAGTCCTCCCTTAAGGTGTGTGGAGAATGATTCCACGATTCCATCTGAACGAAATCTGGATCGCCACGACGGTTTCAGAATCTCGAAAAAACGAATTGCTTTCACCTGAAGGTCATCGGAAAGATGTATTTCATCCTGAAGAAGTTTGATAAGCGATGAAAATATTGGACACATGGATGTAGCGACAGAATTGATAGATAGGTCACACACGAGAAATATAGGTTGTACTTCTGATGAATCGTGCTCATGATATGATAGAATTGACATAGAGAGCAAAGAACTGAGAGAAAGTCCTAGATATGTTGATTCGTCCCTTTGATCAGGCCCATGATACTCTATTGTTGGTGATCTGAATGTCTGATCAACAAAAATCCGACAATCGTCACAACCATTACTTTGATGCAAATACCGGGGGAATACTTAGGCATGGCTGACCGGCCAAAAGTGCTGGTCAGTGTCACTCAGCAAAGTCAGACCCTTTGATTTAACTTAAGTCACACAAAAAAATGGCTTCAAAATAAGTTCAGGCCAAAAATGACTTCCTTATTTCTCACTTCTTTCGAAAAGACCGAGGGAGACACAAACAGTTTTGAGAAATGGGTGGATAACGTCATTCATATATATCCATGGTAAGAAGAACGACATCTTGTCATGAATGGAGCTATCCTTCCTTGCTTGGAGAACGATAATTCTGATCTGAACTAACAATAGCTTGATAAATCTGCCCTAAAAAAAGATAGAAGAGATTTAACTTCAATATGGGACAATATTTTTGACATCATAGAAAAGTACGAGCCCCCATCGAAACCGACCGTCGCCTTTCTTTTTTTTCAATATTTTCCAATCTCTCTCCAATAACTCTTTCACACCTCAAACAACTGAATGCGAGTGTTTTTTTTGAAAATCTTCCCACCAGAAGCCTTTTCGGCTGGATGATTCAGAAAAATATGGGTTGATCGTCATTTGATGGGCAATGTTCTTTCAACCATCTTCCTCACTACACTGGATATGGTATACAGGGTGAATGTCTGCTTTACCACCATATTACATCTTCTCTCAATCTCTCTCCTCTGTTCTCTCTCTCTTCGCACAACATTGAAGCATGGATGTATGAATTCAGTTTTATTCACTTTTAGTGGTGTAGTATCTCAAACAATTGATATTGCTTTGGTTGGGTTTCGAAAGAAAGTGTAAATTGTGAGTTGAAAACAACAATATGCATGAAAGACTCAATTAAGATGGAAAGTGTTGATGTGAGAATGAGTGGAGGGAGGAGAAGGCTCGAGGAGAGGAGTTTGGACGTCGCAGAAGGAAAAATGGTGTCTATCGAAGCGCGGTGAGGAGAAGAAGAGAGAGTTGGAGGTGATGTGGAGAAGCGAGATTGGAGGACGAGGGTGGCGAGTGAAGGGCGAGGGAGGCGAGTGGAGGAGAAGGCTGGTGACTGGAGGTGACTGGAGGAGAGAGGAGGTGACTGGAGGCGAGTGGAGGTGAGCGGAGGACGAGGGAGGCGAGTGGAGGTGAGTGGAGGTGACTGGAGGACGAGGGAGGCGAGTGGAGGCGAGGGAGGCGAGTGGAGGTGAGTGGAGGACGAGGGAGGTGAGTGGAGGTGAGTGGAGGTGACTGGAGGAGAAGGCTGGTGACTGGAGGTGACTGGAGGTGAGTGGAGGTGAGTGGAGGACGAGGGAGGTGAGTGGAGGTGAGTGGAGGTGACTGGAGGACGAGGGAGGTGAGTGGAGGACGAGGGAGACGAGTGGAGGAGAAGGCTGGTGACTGGAGGTGACTGGAGGTGAGTGGAGGTGAGTGGAGGACGAGGGAGGCGAGTGGAGGTGAGTGGAGGACGAGGGAGGTGAGTGGAGGTGAGTGGAGGACGAGGGAGGTGAGTGGAGGTGAGTGGAGGAGAATGGAGGTGACTGGAGGACGAGGGAGGTGAGTGGAGGTGAGTGGAGGTGAGTGGAGGACGAGGGAGACGAGTGGAGGAGAAGGCTGGTGACTGGAGGTGAGTGGAGGAGAGAGGAGGTGACTGGAGGTAAGTGGAGGAGAGGAGGTGACTGGAGGCGAGTGGAGGTGAGCGGAGGACGAGGGAGGCGAGTGGAGGAGAAGGCTGTGACTGGAGGTGACTGGAGGGCGAGGAGGCGACTGGAGGTGACTGGAGGACGAGGGAGGTGAGTGAGGCGAGGGAGGCAGTGGGAGGTGACTGGGACGAGGAGGTGAGTGGAGGACGAGGGAGACGAGTGGAGGAGAAGGCTGGTGACTGGAGGTGACTGGAGGTGAGTGGAGGACGAGGGAGGTGAGTGGAGGTAAGTGGAGGTGAGTGGAGGGCGAGGGAGGTGGAGGCTCTGAGGTGGGTTGGGGAGAAAGGTGTGGCTCTGAGGGAGTAGGGTTGAGGGGAGGAGGTGTTGGCTCTGAGGTGGAGTTGAGGGAGGAGGTGTTGGCTCTGAGGTGAAGTTGGGGAGGCGTTGGCTCTGAGGTGGAGTTGAGGGAGGAGGTGTTGGCTCTGAGGTGGAGTTGAGGGAGGAGGTGGCTCTGAGGTGGAGTTGAGGGAGAGGTGGTGGCTCTGAGGTGGAGTTGGGGGAGGAGGCGTTGGCTCTGAGGTAAAAGTTGAGGGAGGAGGCGTTGGCTCAGGAGGTAAGTTGAGGGGGAGGAGGCGTTGGCTCTGAGGTGGGTTGGGGAGGAGGCGTTATCTCAAGGTAAAGTTGAGGGAGGGAGGTGGTGGCTCTGAAGAGGTGGAGTTGGGGGAGGAGGTGGCTCTGAGAGGTGAGATTGAGGAAAGAGGTGTTGATCACAGGGAGTGGAGTTGGGGGAGGAAGCGTTGAGCTCTGAGAGTAAAGAGATGAGGAGAGGTGTTGGCTCACAAGGTGGGAGTTGAGGGGAGAGGCGTTGGCTCTGAGGTAAAGTTGAGGAAGGAGGCGTTAACAGAGGTAAAGTTGAGGAGGAGGTGTTGAAGCTCTGAGGGTGAGTTGGGAGAGGCGTTGGCTCTGAGAGGTGAAAGTTGAGGAAAAGGAGGCATTGGCTCTGAAAGAGGTAAAGTTGAGGAGAGTGTGGCTGAAGTGGGTTAGGGGAGGAGGCGTTGGCTCTGAGGAGTAAAGTTGAGGAGGAGGCGTTGGCTCTGAGGTGGAGTTGGGGAGGCGGTGGCTCTGAGAGTGAGATGAGGAGGAAGCGTTGGCTCTACGAGGGAGGTGAGAGAGGTGGTGGCTCTGAGAGGAAAGTGAGGGAGGAGGGAGTGTTAGCTGGAGGAGGTAGGTTGGGAGGAGGCAGGTGGCTGAAGTAAGTTGAGGAAGGCGGTGGCTCTGAGAGTAGAGATTGAGAGGAGAGTGGAGGCTCTGAGAGTTGAGAGGAAGGCGTTAGTGGAAGTGAGTGGAGGGAGGAGGCGGTGGCTCTGAGGGTGGAGTTGAGGGGAGGAGGTGTGGAAAAGCTCTGGGGTGCGGAGTTGAGGGGAGAGGAAGGCGTTGGCTCTGAGGTGGAGTTGAGGGGAGGAGGCGTTGGCTCTGAGGTGGAGTTAGGGAGGCGTTGGCTCTGAGGTAAAAGGTGAGGAGGCGTTGGCTCTGAGGTGGAGTTAGGGAGGAGGCGTTGGCTCTGAGGTAAAGTTGAGGGAGGAGGTGTTGGCTCTGAGGTGGAGTTGGGGGGAGGAGGCGTTGGCTCTGAGGTAAAGTTGAGGGAAGGAGGCGTTGGCTCTGAGGTAAAGTTGAGGGGAGGAGGTGTTGGCTCTGAGGTGGAGTTGGGGGGAGGAGGCGTTGGCTCTGAGGTAAAGTTGAGGGAAGGAGGCGTTGGCTCTGAGGTAAAGTTGAGGAGGAGTGTTGGCTCTGAGGTGGAGTTGAGGGAGGAGGTGTTGGCTCTGAGGTAAAGTTGAGGGAGGAGGCGTTGGCTCTGAGGTGGAGTTGGGGAGGAGGCGTTGGCTCTGAGGTGGGAGTTGAGGGAGGAGGCGTTGGCTCTGAGGTGGAGTTGAGGGGAGGAGGTGTTGGCTCTGAGGTGGAGTTGAGGGGAGGAGGTGTTGGCTCTGAGGTGGAGTTGAGGGAGGAGGCGTTGGCTCTGAGGTGGAGTTGAGGGGAGGAGGCGTTGGCTCTGAGGTGGAGTTGGGGGAGGAGGTGTTGGCTCTGAGGTGGGTGGGGAGTTTGAACAGTCAAAGATTGTACTTACAAAGTTCTGGGTAGAGACGGAGAGACAGAAAGGAAAATGAGAAAAACAAAATGATCAAGTTGCTTTTATCTTCACAACACCATAGTCCCGCTGGGAGCCATGATCCGGGTCCAGGTCCATAAATGGATCACAGCTAACCCTGTTCGGCCAAAAGGCCTGGCAGAAAGTCGGGTAATGGTGAAGTGAAGAGGTGTTAATTTATGTGGAACGAGATGTTGTGTTTGTAACAGTATTTAAAATGAAAAGCGAAATGAAGTTTTGTCACCCAATTCTGAACTCAATCCGCGCTCCTCCTCTCTTTCCACCTCCTCCTTCTCGAAAATCTTTCTCACTCTGTTGTCTCTGCCTCTCTTCTGAGAATATTCGAGAAGATATGAAAATGATGAGAAATTAACGCAAACAGGTGCCCTGTAAGGGAGGCACCCTTTCGTAAAACCCTAAATAATCCTTCATTCTTGTAATTGTTACTCGAAAGTAACTATGGTCATCGGGAAAGACCTCATGTCTAAAATGGAGAAATATGAAATATATGAAAAAATACAAACTTGTGAAAGAGTGGACGGTGTTTCTCTCTGATGAATTCAGAGAGTCAGTGTGACTATCAAAGAAAGTGAAAAGTTCATCCGAGGAGCGGATGGGGGTTGTGAGATGATTAGAAACGAAAGTGGAAAGGACTCCGAACTCAGAGTCGCAACAATTTTGCCGTGTTGCTCGGCGAAGAAGAGTAACATACCCTCTTCTCTGAAAAGAGGGTTTAATGAAGATAAAGAAACCAAGGACAAACTGGTTCCGAAAATGTGGACCAGTGTCCGAAAATACAGTGACATGTGATTTGGAATGATATGAAGGAAGTGCAAATAAAGTGGAAAGACATTCTTGAACAAAACGATGGTCGTGCGAAAGCACGGGTGATATGAAATTGTGATGTGTTTTGGTAATGACAGAATGTTGTGAAGTGAAACAAGTAATGCACAAATGAGAAACTGAAACCTGGGAATAAAATCATGACCAATTTGGGTGTTTGAGAGTGGCAAGTGCCAATTTTCTTTAAAGTCCATGACGATGACTAAAGAGTCATCGTCGATGGATGAAGTGGAAGTATTGTAAAAGTTTCTTTGTGTTTCTGCTATTTTTTTGTGCTTTTCAATTGTTTTCAATTCATTTTCTTCTTTTTGATTTAGTTTCTTGTGTGTTGCTTTTAGTGTTTCTTGTTTTTTAACAGATATTTCCCCGCTCACAAATGGAGCAGAGGTCTGTTCTTTTCTTTGGTTTTGAAGTATTTTTTGGTTTTCTTACAAAGGAAGAATATGACATACTTGTTTTACCCTGTTCCACGAGCTTGTGATGTAAGTCCTTTTGGTTGTTTCGAGGAGACGGATTTCTGACGTTCTGTTGTGAATTGTGACCATATCAGATTGTGAGGGAAGAGGAATGGATTGTTGTGTGAGACTAGGAGAAGCGAGGAGGAAATCGACATCGTCATCGTCCAGTGTATCGATGATGGATGGTGCTGATGAAAAACGAATGAAAGAAAAGGCAACTAATTTTTGTCGATTTTTTGACTTTCGGACCTGGTTTTCACAACTAGGCGAAGTGTTGTCTTCTATCGCCTTCATTAATTCGATGTCGTCGTGAATGTTGATGGTCTGTGAAAATTGTGAATAAAATGAGTACTAATACCTGCTTCGAAGCTGGTCGACGTCGAGTGGGCTTTCGGGTTTCCCACCGATTCTGTCGAATCGGGAGCGGGCATAATTAAACGCCCCTCCTCGACGTCGAACCCCAGTGCTTTGGTCTCGCTAAGTGTTTGGACTTGCGAGACGCACTGCGATAATCGAACTTTTCATCTTTATTTCTCATTTCATTGTAATAATGAGAAAGAGATGACAAAAGTGAGGTGAAATATCTAAGGAGAGAAAGAATCAAAAGAGAAAACAAACGATTATAATGAGCTTCGACTTGCCGCTTTACCTCCTGCAGGTCATGTCTGCTATCCAGTGCCCTGATGAGGGGAGCAGCTGGATTTTTCTCATGTTGTCTTGTCAACAAGGCATGAATCTCCCCATGAGTACTGATGGTCGAAGGAGGCTTTCGGTTGTATTCTAAAATAGATTGCATCTCAGAGAATGTATGATGGGGAATTGGATTCTTTGAAGCAGAGGAGAAAATGTGTTGGGATGCGACACTAAGAGACAACAAAGGTCTCAATCAACCCACAAGTCAGTTTTCGTTCATATGTTCAACCACATCAGCTCAGTAAATCCACCTCGAACGACCCGCTTCTCCCCTCCAATCAACCTCAAATGACCCGCTTCTCCCCTCCAATCCACCTCGAATGACCCGCTTCCCCTCCAATCCACCTCAGAATGACCCTCTCCCAACACCTCCAATCCACCTCGAATGACCCGCTTCTCCCCTCCAATCCACCTCAGATGACCCGCTTCCCCCTCCAATCCACCTCGAATGACCCGCTTCTCCCCTCAATCAACCTCGAATGACCCGCTTCCCCCTCCAATCCACCTCGAATGACCCGCTTCTCCCCTCAATCAACCTCGAATGACCCGCTTCCTACCTCCAATCCACCTCGTATTGCTCTCCCTATCACTGGTGTACCTCATCTTCTCCCCATCCCATCACAAACTCCCTCTTCCTTCCCCATCCCATCACAAACTCCCCTCTTCCTTCCCCATCCCATCACAAACTCCCTCTTCCTTCCCCACATCCATCACAAACTTCCCTCTTCCCACCTCCACTTCTCCACAAATAGCGTCATTGGCATCATCAAACGTTGACCGCACCAATTTATGTTCCACCAGCATTGCCCGTCACCGGCGTGAACTCTCCTTCTCCGTCCATCATAACATGCCCAATCACCCTCCTCGACGAGTGTCAGTCGCCCTCCACACGCCTTGCAGATTCTCCTGTTTGTGATTTGAATGTCGCCTTCCACTCCCAAACAGACAATCTCGACTCTATCGGACTCCACACTCTGCCAATTCCTCTCTAAGAATCGGAAATATTCGCATTTGAGCAGTCTTTTGACAAATTTAAACATTGTCAGAAACCAATCACGCCTAGCGATATAAAATACCTTCAAACCCCTTGCCAAACTCTCTGCTGACTTTTGGATCGATCTCACCTCAAATGATTGACCAGCTCTCTTATTCGCGTTTGTTATTTTCCCTCCTTCCCATTTCCTCCATTTCCTTCGTTCAGAAGAAGAACCAGTGGAAGGACTCCTCATCTCACTCCATTCATCAATTTCACAAACAAAACTCCCCAAAAGTCCATTCAGCCATTCAAACATTCAGATTCCCCAAACCGGCCCTTTTTGGACTCACAAACTCTCAGTCACGCACAAACATCACCTGATCTTCTCGTCTTGATGTTCGAATACTCTTTCGGCTTACAAACACAGGAAGTGGTAGAACTGCTCACATTCAAGCCATTTGAGCTCCAACTCCTGTTTGAGTTTGTAGACGAAGAACAATACCAAACCCACTCCATCTCTTCCTCCATACTCTTTCTCAACCACTCGGAAGAAATTGTCAAACTATGTGGAGATGAGCAGCACTACCATCTCATTTATCGCTCAAATTCTCACTCTCAGCATCACGAACTCCTCCGACATCGTCGCAGAGTATTCATCAGCTGGTCAGATCACATTTCCGAGTCTATGCTCAGGCTCGACAAAACAAACAGAAGTATTCGAACAATTGGTACAACTAGTGGCTATCAATCAAGATCAGACAGCGTCAAGCTTCCTGTTCTTTCGTTCTCACCTCACTCGGCCGTGTTGTGGTAGTGGTTCACTGGCCTTGGCCCGAACCAGCTAAAAACTTACAAAAACTGACCTACTAAACAACAACTCGTTCCTCTCCATCCTCCTCACCCAAAGATCTCTACGACCAACGTTGGCTCCAGATTTCACGACACTTTTGGTCAGCCTGAGCAAGCTCGT